>VDFB02279332.1:0-45928 GCA_007258455.2 Sequoia sempervirens
TTCATTCATCAATATTGAACAAATACTTGTTCTAAGAAAAAAACAGTCATAGTTGCACCCAATATGAATCAAATTTGAAGCCATCATTAGCCCTTACAACTATAATCTTCATTGACTCAATAAAATTGTGATACATATGTTTTAAGCAAGAATTTGTTGATTTGCAGCAGGGGACTTGGCTCGATTAAATAAAACGACAAGAGGTCAGAAGGTCCAATCTCCCCTTGCGCTAGAGCATACCGGTCACATTTTACAAGCACATTTTAATTCAGTTTGGTAGAAGGGGGGTCTCACTTTTGATTAATCCGTTTTATACCCCACATATCTTCCCTTAAAAGATCTTAGCGTTTCATATATGGGGCGTTTTAGACCCCACATATCTTCCCTTAAAAATCTTAGCGTTTTATATATTCTTAAAAATCACACATAATTGAAGAGCAATTTAGTTTTCCTTTCGTCACGAGGATGCCAGAGAGACACAAGGCCTACAAAAAGTCATAATCTTTTTTTCCTTAGGGTTAAAAGACTAACTGAGCTGAGGTGCATTTTGGGGAAGTGCTTCAACATGGACACTGTCATTATATTTGATTTCGATCTAACCTTGATAGACTGCAACAGTGATCCATGGGTGGTCAATCAGCTCGGGGCTGCTGAGTTAATGAATTCTTTACTAAGAACTAATCTTCACTGGACATCTCTAATGGTGGGTCTGATTCACCTCAGTTATCACCTCTTCACTTATATTTCTGTCATAGTTAGAGAAACAATTGTTTCTTTTTGAAAATACGGGATTGAGTTTTTGATGCATTGCAGGATAGAATGATGGAGGAGCTGCATGTCAAAGGAAAGAATGTGAGTGATATCCAGAACAGTTTGAAGACTGTTCCCCTTCATCCAGAAATGATCCGGGCAATCAAATCAGCGCATGCATTGGGGTAAATTACATTCTTTCTACTAACACATACTCTCCTGTTTTACTTCTACTCCAAAAGCTGCCTTACTCAATCTTGGCTCTCTAAAGGCATAGCCATGATCATGGTCATGGCCACAATATTGTCCTGAAGCTCGGTCCCTCTTAATGATCAATACAGTTGTAACATATGTAACTGCTGCCTTGTGGGCTTTTATTTGATACTGTTTATGCCAGTCCCACTGCCCCACTAGAAAAATGTCAAAAGGTCCAGGAGGCGAACACAAGGTAACATCTTAGTTATTGCTATGACTGAGCACATAACAAGATTAGAAATGATTGCAGCAAACAATAAAATTTATCAGGAGTTTTTGATCCTTGATTCTTGGAAAACACACATTGTCTGTGACTTGATGAGGCTAGGGGCTCAAAGACTAAGAAATGCTTCCTTAATGCCTGAAAATTTCCCGCAGACTATCCACACATGCCACCAGATACAGCCAATGCTGATGAGCCCCTTGATTACAAATATTTGAAAGAAGACCAGGTTATCCCCATGAAGAGTAAATGCCTAGACTATGACTCTGAACTCTGCATACCCAGTAAGAAGGAATTCCCGATCGGATTGGATATCAGCTCACATATGCCAGAGTCCAAGCCAGTCAGAAAAGACTTAAAGGGCAATGACTATGTTAGGAACCAACATAGGATAAGTTTGCCAGAGTCGCGCCATATTCGGCTCTGTATATGTCAGAATAATGATGATGCTTCTTAATGTCCTTTGAACAAATTGATATCTAGGACCTATCAAATTGTATGTAGACATTAAAAATTGTAAATGTTGTGAATCATAACTTATAATTATGCAGCTCAAATTGTGTATTGTATTCCCATATATAGTCATGGCTCACTTCCAATGGAGTTCCAAAAACTCATGTTTCGCAGCTGTGAGATAATGACTAGGTTTAGATTATTTTGATCTGAAAATTGGAAACTAATCTTTTGGATTTACAATTCTATTTCTTATGAAAAAATATAGTTTCATTCATATTCTTCTTTACAAACCAGAGGGATTGGGAAATGGATTTCAGTAAGCAATAATTGGCAAGTCTAGTTGTAGAGAATTTGTCTAAATTGATTTCTTTTATTCATGACAGTTTTTTAATGAATTCTCTAAAAAGTAATAGCCTAAGTTGGATTGATTATTTTGCAGTTCTAAGAGATATTGTAACTTTTGTGTCTTTGCAGATGTGATCTACGGATTGTGAGTGATGCCAACTTGTTTTTCATCAAAACTGTTCTTGAACATTATGACCTCCTCCAGTATTTTACTGAGATTAAAACAAATCCAGCAAAAATTGATGAAGAAGGGAGACTAAAGATATTCCCTTACTATTCAGATACTGCTGTACCACATGGCTGTCAACTTTGCCCTGCTAATATGTGCAAGGTTCAAACACACTGCCCTCTACACCTATTTTTAATGTGGCATTAATAAAGGTTGTGCATTTGTAAGTTGCTGTCTAATAATAATTAAGTAGGCATATCCCACCCATAAAATCTTTTGCAGAGTGGTCTGATATAGTCTGGATTTGGAAAATAAACCAGACTCTTCCCCTGCTAAAAGCACCATTAATTAGAGAAGTTCCATATGACCGACCTACTCTGATATGCTTCTTTGTGCATAATTCTTAAGTTGTTTATGCATTAGCTATATTTACCCTTACATTTATTGCAGGGAACAATAGTAGATGGCATAAAAAAATGCTTCCCTCCAGAGTCTAAGAAACGCTTCATTTATCTTGGAGATGGCAGGGGAGATTTTTGTCCTTCGTTGAAGTTGGAGAGTGAGGATCATGTCCTTCCAAGAAAAGGGTCGGTCTAGTTAACTGTTTAAACTTTTTACTATTTTAGATAAATCTTCATTTTCTGTTGCACTGAACCATACACATATGTTTTCAGGTACCCACTGTGCAACCTTCTAAATGCAAATTCTAATCTCATTAAAGCTCAAGTGCATAGTTGGAGCGATGCCAAAGATGTGGAAGATTGCCTTAGCAAGTTGCTTAATTCTTGAGGAAGCAAGATTTTCCTCTTTTTGAGAAAATGCATCTACGTAAAGTTTGTTTTGAAACAACACTCTTGAATATTTGTTTGATCAGAGGTGTCAAATTACTCCATGGTTAGGTACTCAAAGTTTAAACAATCTTATAGTAATAGAATCCGTACAATTCATAATTTCATAAGGAAAATCACAGGCTATATTCTAGAGTCAAACTGTGCTATTCTTTGTTCACATATGTTGACAAGTTCAGAGTATATGCCCAGGGAAGTTGCATTTAATTTCATGTCATTCATATAAAATTTTCTCATTGTTATTTTGTTCTATCCTATGGATTCAGAGTCAAAAAGGAAAAGTTTATGGTCTTTTCCAGAAAATGCATTATAAATAGCTTTTCAAGTGCCCATACCTTATAATGATGGTATTGGAAAATTAAGGCATTTGATGCAGGTAGTTTTAGGTATGATTTGGGTATTCCCCAAATATTAGAAGCTAATATCACTCTCAGTGAGTCATTTTTTCTTGTTTATGGTTCACTTTTAATTCTTCTGAACTTGGAAGCATTAAAACCAGCAAAATATTATTTCTAGGTGGAGATTGATAAACTGTACCAAGAAGAGACACAATCAAAGACTCAAAAATATTATATTGGCAATCAAACTGAAAAAGAAAATGGAGAATATAGATTATACAACAAAACAGAACATCCAATTAAAATACTGGTGGCTGAAACCATGCAGATCATTGAACTTGAGCATGCAGCCAACAGATAAGCAACACACGCTGCAAGATAGAGTATTACACAAGCACAATGGATTGGAGGCTTCCAATCTGCAAATAAACTACCAGACTGACTCTCTGATCCAATTAGGGTCAAGTTGATCCCATGCACGCCACTTTTCAAAACAGAAGCGACCTATTGAATGTCCCTCATAACCAACTTCCTATTCTCCAATGTCTTCTGTGTGGGCAGTACTATAATCTCATCTTTCAAATTCCCAAATTTGTAATTCGTCAAGCATAATCTTAATGAAGATGGAGATCAGTGTGTATGCATGCAAGTAATTTTAATATGGACAGTACAGTAAAATGTACAGACACTTGATTAGATAGTTTGAAGTTCTTAAAGTGAGGCTTTTTATTTTTTCATGGGCTAATTTGAAGCCTTAGTTCTTAGTTCTGATTTACAAGGTTATGTTTGCAAAAGTTTGATGAACCAATATTTTGCTCTTGATTTTTCTCGTTCATGTTGTAATATTCTCTTATAAATATTTTGACTCTTTCCCCAAACCGCCCTGAAGAATACTTCTCAAATCATTGCTTTCTCATACATTATACTCATGAAGAATATTTTTGAGGAACCAGATAAACTGAGGACATTTTACTCCAGTTAGGAATCTCCACATGCATTATCTGTAAAGCGAACTCTATTGTTGTTCTAATTCCTAGTGGACAAATATCACTAAAAATAATGTACTTATATGTAGGAACTTCTTATCTTTTCCATTGGCAGACAAGAAGGTGAACTTGGCAGATGCAGATGGAAGGTGAGACAGTGGAACAGCTAGCAAATTAGATACAAATAAAAACTTATGTTTTCCATGTTTCTGCACTCATATCCAAATTTCAAAAAGTAGGCATCACAAAAGAAGATATGGTTGTACTATCAGGATTTACAGCGATTGGCTTAGGAACCTAAGGTCAATTGCGAACGATTTACATAATATTCTAATAAATAGATGCTATAAATTTTCACAAAGATGTTTTGTTGAGTAGTACATGCCTAATCTTCAGTTCATATTTTGGTGGCATACTTAGCATAAAGGTACAAATTTTCACAAGAAGGGTAGTTAGGTAGTAAATGTATGCCATCTTCAATGGACTGTAGGTGACATTGATCGCTGCTATATCAAACATCAGACAGAATAGATATTCAACTATTAAAGGTATCCTCAGGATAATAATATGATGATGTTTGTTTTGAAGATGCCCATCCAATGGGTAAGGAATCATGTGCCACATTCATTGCTAAACTTCAGGATTGGCCAAATCCCGCACGTAGAAAAAAATATTGCAAAATCATTGCAGATGCTCTGCTTTGGTTATTTTTTCAACAGCATCAATGTGGCATCTCTCCTAGATTTGGAGACTTATCTTAGCGACCATCCCTACAAAATGCTAATGCATGAATTAATAAGAATTCGATAATGCCAATTGAAAGAGAAGATTTTGTATGATAGAAGCCTTAAAAGTGTAATCGCTCTGAAGACAATCCCTACAAAATCCTACTGTACAATTACCAGTGACTAGAAAATGAAAACCAACCATAGGACACCGACAGAGAAAAAGGCTTACAAATATGTAAACGTTAGTTTCCTTAAAAATCTATATTTTGAGATGCCATTCACCAGAATTTTTCTGGCAAAGGGGTGATGAATACTTAAATAAACGAAGCAGACAGGGAAGTGCAGGAGCAGAAGTGAATCAGCCATGCGTGGCTCTTGAGCTAAAGATGTCATCAGCCTCTGGACACATTTATAGATATTAATCAGACATCAAGTGTCATGCCCCAAGGCATGCCTTTTCACTTTCCATCAAATGCATTAACATTAGCAAAAAAAAAAACCAAACCTTGTACAACTAGCCATGGTACAACTAAAAATTCCTACGAAAAACAAGATAAATATAGAAGCAATATGAACTCAATAAGACATTCAAGATGAAATCAGTTCTGTTATACCCTATGAATTCACAAAAGTGGTTTGAGATAGGGTATTCTTAGTGGCCCAATCAAGAAGATGAGCCAAAAACAACTTAAGTACATTGTCATGACAATGGAGTACCTAATGAAGTGGTCAGAAGCAAGAGCTTTGAGACAATTCAATGGCATGTATGAAAAAATTACAAGTTTTGGGGTATAAGCTTCCCTCACAAAGGGCACAGAAGGTCACCTTGTGAATGAATTTATCCAGTATTTGACTAAAGAATCAGATTTCATTCTCTATCTAGTCCATAAGATAGCCCAAAAAAATAACTATGAAGTGGCAGCCAACAATGTTTTGATTTCAATGGCACAAAGGTCATCTAGGATCGAGGGCAATAATTAGGTGGAGAAACTTCCAGCCATGCTTTGGCTTTACAAAACAAGTTCCAAGGTTGCAAGGCTTTGTACCCTTTTCCAACTGATGTGTGGCATGCTTTTCAGCTTCTAAAATCATAGATGTGCATAGTAAGTTTTTTAAATATATTGCCTTCCTCTAAAGATTTTTATTCTAAGGAGTTAACGTTCTCACATATACATGGGGCAACCCTGCTGATAAACATTTTGTATCTTTCTGTTAGGATTGTGCTCAAGAGGCCTATGAAATTGACTTTAACTGTATGTAGGAAACAAATAAGAAACTAACAACAATTAGGTTTAATCTAGAAGATTTCGGAAGGTGACAGTTGCTTACCCACTTAGAAGGAAATACAAGGGTCCAAGAATTAAGACATTGTTCTGCAAACAAAGGAAAACCTATGCAAAGATTGAAATTGAGGTGATTTTTCTATCAAATTTGTACCAGAGTCAGGTGCAGGCTACATGCATTAGCTAGTAATTGGGAAAAATACTTGAAATTATAGTAAAAATGAGCAGCTGAGGTGAACATTCAATATAGACCTTGCATTAAATGAAAATCTTATCATTAAAAACGAATGGTTGCATGAATGGTTAACGAGTGGACTTGTAGATAACATCAAGGGGGTAAAATTTTTATTAAATCAAGGAAAGTGGACTTGTAGATAATCCAATACATGTTGTAGTCTGATTTTATTTATGTTTTATATGTGTTTCTCCTTTCTATAAATGTAAAGATCTAAAATTTGCACAATAATATTCTCTAAGATTGGTTTAGGAAGAATTTTCATGTGCCTTTCTTCCTTTCATTTGGTATTAGAGCCCAACTTGTATTCTAGGTGTTTGATAGAGGTTTTTTATACTAATCTTCATTTGAGTGATAGTTTGTGTGGAAGAGTTCGATTTTATTGCAAGAAGAGATCACAAGAACATCTAGAGTAAAAATGGAGAAGCTCTCAAGCATAAAGTTTGAGCTTTGGAAGATTAAGACAAAGGACATGCTCCTGGATAAATATCTATCGGTTTTAGTACTTAGATCCAAACCTGCTGCTATGTCACAAGAAGATTGGGACAAAATGGACAGAAAAACTAAAGGTCTGATTAGACTTTGTTTGGTTGATTCAATATTGCTAAATGTACATGAAAAGACCACCATGGCATTTATTTAGAAAAAAATTGGGAGATTTGCATAAACTTAAATCTCTAATTAGTAAATTCTTTTTGAAAAATAAGATGTATATATTGTTAGATTTGTGAATAACACAAGACATAATTTGATCAAACAACGAACAAAACACCTTCCACACAAGAGCTCTGCAAAACAAAGATTTGCTATTCCTCAACAAGAAAATACTTACAAAATGAATAATACAAAGAGAGAGAGAGAGAGAGAGTGCTCTATAAGAGCAACCTAAATGATAAAGGGATTAGATCATGACAAATGTCAACATCATGTGTGATGAGACAGAATGATCTAATATTAGCTCTCTAGTTAACAAAAAAAAAGCACTCCTAAGTTTAGCTTAAGTGCATGAGAATTAGAATAATAATTAATTGAAGATTAATTAATTATTATCCAATGCATGATTACTCAACACCCCCTTAAGTGTAACTTAGGGAGTAGCTAAAAACTCTAAAACCAATGCATAAAAAGAAAAGAAAGCAAGAATGGGTCTAGTCAACTAGGCTTGATGAGGTACCCATGTACAATCAAAGAAATCTCTCATAACTGGAGAAAAGGAGAAAACCTCATGGGAAAAAACTCCTCTCCTAAAGAGAGTTGAAAGCATGCAAAACAAAACATGAAGGAAGGAGGCCTCATGAAGACCCCCTAAGGACAACTTCCTTCACCCCAAACATCATCACAACTGGAGGTAATGAGGCGATGCTAAAGGTTTCGTGAAGATGTCTACAACCCACTCCTCTATAGGCATGTACTCCAAGGTGAGAAAACCATCCTGAATCAACTGTCGTATGAAGTGCATGTGAATCTCTATGTGCTTAGTATGCTAATGCTCCATTGGATTGCAAGAAATTTGAATGGCAAGTGTTTGATGTCACACCAAATAATAGTGGGACTATCAGGAAGAAAACCAAACTCGGTCAATGACTGATTAAGCCACGAAACCTCCTGACTGGCCAAAACCGTTGCACGATACTCAACCTTTGTGGATGATAATGCAATAGCAGATTGCTTCTTGCAAGAGCATGTAATGGGGCCAGAACCAAGGCAAAAAACAAAGCCAAAAGTAGACTTCCTATCATTGACATCAACAACCCAATTTGAGTCAGTGAAGCCAACTATTTGAGGATCTCTTGATGTATAGTGAATACCATTATGTGAGGTGCCCTGGGTATATCTCAAAATTCACTTGGAAGCTCGCTAATGAATCTCATGTGGATCATGTGAGAATCGACACACAAGACCAACCACAAATGAAAGATCAAGACGTGAATGTGTTAGGTACAAAAGATTGCCAACCAACTGCCTATATAGTGTAGCATCTACTAAAGGAGTAGTACATGTGGAAGACAATGCAACACCTGATTGAGGAAGATGGAAATAGGTGAATTGAGTAGTGTTGAGGCTAAAGATTTTGTAGAGCACCTAAAGAACTTACACATGAAGAAGTAAGGAATCATGTCAATAAGATGAATTCTCAGTACAAGGCTAAGCTAGACCAAAAGTGGATATTTAAGGAATTCCAAGTTGGGGATGATGTCATAGTTCACTTGAGGAAATAAAGTCCCTAATGGGAATGCATAACAAAGTTTAAAATGATGAAGTTCAGACCATGTAAGATCCTAAAGAAGCATGATTTAGGAAATGCTTATGATGTAGAGTTGTCGAGTGGGATAAACATCTCTCATGTGTTCAACATTGGTGATTTGGCAGAGTATCATGAAGGAGATATGGAGTATGGACCAATAAAAGAATAGTGGAATATTTCAACACCTACTTCAAAGAACGAAGAGAGAAGAAATATTGGATAGCCACACGTGGGAAGAAGTACAAGAAACAAACAATATGAAGAATATATGGTTAAATGGAAGGGAAGGCCTATTGAAGCTTCATCATGGTTATCTAAGGCAGAGTTTGACTATCTTGTTTTTGCTCCAACAACAAAGATGTGACAAGGTCACTTCTCAAATTACCCTGGTGTCTGATGCAAGAGCATCTAGTGGTGTAGGGGCAATCTTGCATCGTTCAAAAAATATAGGTTTTTCCTTGTTTTCTTTAGTTGTTTTGAGTCCCATGATGGCATTTAAGAGGTGTAAGACATTTAGAAGTTCAAAAAGGTCAAAAATGGTCACTTACTATTATTAGTAAGTTGTCCCAAACAGGCATGTGTGGACCTAAAAATTTACTCCAAAAAGATTGAAAAATGTATCTAATGACAAAAGAATTGTCTCAATATTTGTATTGTTTGGGAGATATTAAAGTTTTCATCCCAAAAATTCTAAATCAAATTTGAAGTCCTTAGAAGCCTCAAAAAATCTCGAAATGTGGATGAAATGATCTTTAGATATTTCAATATTGTATACTTTTTTGAGATCTTTCCAACAATATATTATAATAGAAAATCGGGCACTCGAGTCAAAATTTATGGCTCCAATAAGTTTTGCCACTAAAAAGTGAATTCAAATAAATATCTACTTGGGTGGGAAAATGAACGGTTAGAATTTTGGCACCAAAATAAAAAGGGGAGTTACACTTTCTAGAACATTCTAAGGTAGTTATTGGTGCCAAATAAATGGTTGAACAGAGGTTATGTGAAGCGGATCCATTAGTGCAGATTGTGGCTCTAAATAATAGATTTTTCTTACAAAGTTGGTTTAACTTGTAGCGAATCAAGCCCATGTGGTTGTAGCATTATAATTTCTAAATTTGCAATTTCATTTTTTGAAAGTAATCAAAAGTGGGTTTTTTTTTGTCATGCATTTTTTGTGTTGGTATTTATTGTTGTGTTCTATATGGGTGTGGGGTGGAGTAGCCCCCTCATCAGTGAACGATCATTGTCTAGATTGTATTGTAACTGACATTGTTGTTAAGTAATACATTGGTTTAGATTTTGGAGGCTATGTTTTCCCTAAAAGGGTTTTCCTATGATACATCATTGTTTTATGGTGAATGATTTGATTGTATTTTTTATTTCCTACAAATTATTTTAGATCATATTTTTATATTCATCTCTTCTCTTAGGTTAGTGTAGGAAGTGTTTTTACACCTAAGCTTCCTTTCAAAATTTAATTAATATTAGATGATGTGGAGAGATGAATATCATGATAGCTCCTTCTTAATGTTATTTCCTTGCAGAATAATTGTGTGGGATTTTATTATGTGTTCCATATTCATTTTTTTGTACCCTCTTTATCATTATTTCTTAGTTGGCTTTTGTGTATATACACAACCTTTCTTATGATTTGCACTATTTTTATTTGTCACCCCAAGGTTTAACATTTATTGTCTCCACTAGAGTTATTCCTTATCATGGATGTACCATCTACACAACATTGTTGACCTTTCATCCTAATTAGATTCCTAAATTTACATGGCACTCTATTTGTTTTTGCTTGGTAAATCGCTGCTAAGGGGCAACACCCGTCACTTTTGACTGGAGCTATGAACCAGTGAGGCCACATTTGGGGGACCTCATCCCCTCCATTCATATTCCTAAGCTTGCATGCATTCCTGCCAAGCTCCCTACAGGACCCGACGTCATTCATCCATCTGTTGTGCTTGCCTGCATTCTTGCCAAGCTCCCTGCAGGACCCAAAGCCATTCCTCTTGTCAACTTTACCTACCTGCATTCCCTCCAAGCTCCTTGCAGGACCTAACACCAAACCTCTATCTGAACACCCCTTCTAGCTCCACCTTTCTATCGATCCCTCCAGCTCTCAAACCCCACAGTAGCGCACACCACCCATCCCCTCCTTTGTGCGTCGATCGTTGCACAGGTATTCCTCTGTCATCCGTGCATTGTCCAACATTCCCTTCATTCTCTGGCCAGCGATAGTTCGTCCCACCTCCCACTTGGTGGGATTCGAACTCAAGACAAGAGGGAAGTTGTTGCTTGCAACTTTTCGTTGCACTGCGGGGTCATCCCCATTTACATGGCGCTCTATTATTCTCCATGTCATTTCTATAAATTTTAATGACCTTTTTCCCTATGTGGCCCTAGAATTGGTTAGGAAGTGCCCAAAATCAAACTGTAGTTCCATATCACTCATATGTTTTACTATGTTCCTATTTTTGTTATGTAATATTTGTCTAGGATACACATTGAACTATACATTATCATAATATACATACCTACTTTAGACTTTTAGACCACTAGACCATCTTTTTTTTGGTTTTCTTAACCACTTATATGACATTGTGTTGTACTCTATAATCACATGCTCCAATGCATTTGACTATATATGCTAACCTCCTGTTATATGACATGATTAGTTTGATTGTGTAAAACTTATAATTATATGAGCTCTAAATTTCTTACCAGTTGCTATACTTGTATGAGTCTGGTTTTATTTTGTATATGTTAATTGGATCACTACCTACCTTTACATATCTCCCCATCAACATTTTTGTTCACTTACACCATATCACTCATATATCTATATTATCATAAAATATATGGATGGTCATCTCTCTCATTGTAAGCTTATAAAAATTTGTGTAGTAAAACTAATATTTATACATAAGCCTCTTGTATTATTGCATAGGCTTATATCAAGTTTCAAAGGCATTAATGTGTAGTGCAATCAATTACTACATCATTTCTTAACTCCACGTAGGATTAACTATGAATGTGTTATTACATTATTTGCTTTCGTTTTGGTATGCGCACCTCCCCAAGCTCCACGATTGATTTAAAATGTTGAATAATCTATTTCCATTGTTGCACCATTACTCATTTTTCCTTGTTGAGTTAAAATTTGATGGCATTCATCCTTGACATTTGATTGTTACATTTTATGATTTTTATTTATTGGGTATATATAATTGCACTAGATTTTATTCCTCAATTTGTTGAAAGCATTCTTAATCCATGCAGATATTTACATGCATCCTATTGACTTGATACATGAAGCTTGAGATCACATATAAACCAATCTTCCATCTAACAATTTTGAGAACAAGATACGTGTAGTAGATATGCTACAAACTACTTGAAAGAAAGTTTTGAATTGGGGTGCAATAATATGCACAATGTTTCTTGGAAATTCACAAGGGAAACATGTCTACATGTGTTGAATCCCTAGAGATTGTATTTCATCCATTTTATAATGCATTCAATTGGGAGTAGAAGAGAAAGAAACATACTGCTTAAAATAATCTAAGAACATACAATAGCTAGCCTAATCGAATTTGAACTAAAAACAATAAAAGACATAACCACTAACAAGTTGATTAAAATCACCTCAACCATTGAACCCTTGTTCTACCACTTCCTTTTCACAAATTGAATATTTTGAGTATGAAATGAAACAAAACTCTTCTATATTACAACTCTAAAATGGAAAACCACTCCCAACAAAACACAACTACCTTATTTCTACAAACAATATTGCATACCATGCTTAGAACACTTATTTGAAAACTAACTAACCTAAAGTTGTAGTTCCAACTTATTCTATAAAATAAATTGAAAAGTATAGTATTGTACAAGTTGGAAGTGACTAAAAATATCTATTCACAATTATACTAAAATAACTTATGTTCTTGATCATAATCCCCCAAAGAACCAACCTTAAATTGGTAAGAGACCATATAAATTATATAAAGAAGAATAAAATATATTTATACCTCTTTACTTTCATGTGCTCTATTGCTCATCTTTTTAGTCTAGTTTGCAATTGATTTGAGTTCTAAGTTTTATGCTTAATGATTTATTTTTTATCATATCTTCCTTACACTATGTGACATCCTCATTATTCTAAGAAATACCAAGTTTGGGCTTGAAGTTGGATATACCTCCTAAAATCATCTTGAATCTCATTGGAATTCTTTTTTAGATGAAAATTTCCAAGTTTGTGTCTCAAACTAAGACTCAACCACACTACAGCTATTAGATCATGTGTGTATATAATCATCATCATTAAAAAGAATAGTATATCTATGTTTGAGAATACAAGTCCATCTCATACATGCTTATATTTCTTTATCAACCCTCTCTTAATCTCTTAGAAAAAACATGAAAATAAAACTAGATCATCTAGAAGTGCATCCTCTTTAGGAAGACAACTATAAGATTCTTGGAAGATAGAAAATAGATCCCTATTTCATGTGGTCATACTCTTCAAAAAGATATGTAACTCCTTATTACGTTTTTCCATGATATTAGGTTTGTAAACTACAGGGGTTATATAGTAACAAATTGTAAGACTACTAAACCTAGGAATGTTTGCTTGTTGTGCATAAGGAGATAGGGTTTTAATAGGCTAAGATGAGAAATATTGCTATCTCAAAAGGTACCAAGGCATGAAATCTTGATCATTTTGACTAGAAATCTATTTTAAAACTCTATGAGCTCATATTAGAACTCTTCTATTAAACCTTTTAATAGGCTAAGATGGGAAATATAGCTATCTCTCTAGGATGGGAAAAATCAATGAGTTGTAGGTGGTAAGCTAAAAAATTGCATTTGACTCATTTGGATAAATCTAGAGGGGTCACAATTTTAACGAACCAATGACTTGATGAGCATAAGGTGGAGTTTCCTAACTTGTGTAAGGTTCATTTCAACTTGAATGGCCAATTCATATGACTCCAATATAGTCTCACCACCTAAAAACTGATTCATGAAATAAGTTTAAAAATTCAATGTTTTAGGAATTATAGAAATACAAAACCTAGAGGTAGATGAACATTGACTAAGATTCTTTTCCAAACCTTCTCAAGCCAAGAGCTAAAGTCATGCATGTGCTCCATTAGATATATCTAATGGTGGTGAGGTTTTGAATCAATTAGTAGGTGCCTACCTTCTCTTGAAATTAATTGAATAAGGTAGATCACCAATTTAATCCCAACTTGAAATTGAACTAGATGTCAATCTCCTAAACCATTCATGTGCCTTTTCCTTGAGAGATGAAACAAGTAGCCAAAGTGCCACATCATAAGCCATAACAATATAAATATTATAAATATTTACAACTCATGAATGTATTCCACAAGAGAAATAAAGTCGTCCCCATGAAAGAGGCAATGCCTTCAAGGCTAATTTTAGCATAGCATTATATTGTTGTTTTGTAAAGGGTAGTTAGAATTCCAAGTTGCAAAGGTAAATTCTTGAGATTTTCTAGAATAATAAGACGAACTATTAAATGCGCGGGTTGGATATGTTCTACAAAAATTGAGTTATGAGATTCTATGACCAATAAAGTTGCAAGTGGAGGATACATGCTCCTACAAAATGTTTCTCTGCCAAAATCATAAAATATGAAACACATTTTTATTAAAATGAGAAGAAAGGTCAAAACCTTGGAGTGTTATTCCAATAGAAATGTCAAAAGCATTCATGTAGATTTTTCAACTAAAAACTACACTCTTATGAACATCAATCATGGGTTGTAGCTCAAAAAATGACCTCAAAGATTATAAGGCTAGCTCCTTTATTATTTTCAATCTCACAACTTTACTAAACATAAGTAAAGGGATATAATATTAAAATAAAATGCATATATAAACTAATACAAACAAATAATTGAAGGCCATTCACTAGATAAATTAACTACTCATTCTCAAAACTTCTACAATAATTATCAACAAATTTATGATTGAACATTCATGAAACCAAAAAAAACTATTTTATTGAATAATGAGGACAAAATAATCATAGACTATGTATATCGACTAACTATTTCAACATAGAATCACTAAAATATTTCTACACAAATGAAAACTACTAAGAAAAAATAAATAAATAATTTTGAAAACATATCTATATATAAAACTCAAAATATAAGCATGAACATACATTGTGATATTGCATTAGGATTCAACTATGTAGTTTTATAAGTCAAACTCATTGACCCATGTTTCATGAGTAGTGGTTCACACGAACCCATCTTTCATGATAATGAATGGTCCACTTAACACTCATTGGTTCTACGTTATGCTCACTTAACACTCTGTAAACATTAAGGGAGAGGCATCAGTCGTGGGTAGGGTAATGTTGAGCAAGGGGTCCACATCAGCAGCATCCAAGTCGTTCATTTTTTTTTTTTCACACGTCCCTTCATAGTCCAATTGGCACCCCCCTTTTTTTTCTGGGAAAATTTGTGCACGTTTTTCAATGTTTTCAGACCATTTTTCATAAAGCACAAAAAAAGAGCCAAAATGTGTCATTGACCAATAGTGGGTCACTCGATCATGCATTATTGGTATGCTGATGTGGCATCACATTATTGGTCGGTTTGTGTACTTTTTGGATTCAAGTGTTTTGCAATTGAATATTAAGTGTAAATTTATTGGATTTTTTATTACCCAACACTAACCAGACTATCCAAAACTATACCTACGATATGTCCTATGCCCACAATCAACTCCTCTCCCTTAATCCCCTACATTTTTTTCCCTTTGTTTGGCCACCATGCTCATTTTTCTCGCTCGTCATTTTCTCTTGTATATTTCATGTGAACTTTTCTTTTTTTGAGATTAGGGCACGGGCAAAGGAAAAGGGAATTTCCTTTATATTTTACTTTATCACGAGGTTTCACTTTAATATGTCTTCTTGTGAGATATTTTTATAAAGTTTGACTTTAGAAAATGGTTTTATATTTACCTTTATAAAAGCATTCACGGTCATATTTGATATTATTTCACCTTTCCCTCATAAAGCAATGGCATGTGTAAATTTAATATGGTATGTGGGCTCCACTTGATTAGTCACTTGATCTTTATTTGAGCTCATTTAATATTCCATTTGTTGGGTTACCATCTACAACCCACTTTAACCATCTGCAAAAATAATGATTTTTTCACTTTGTTAATGTGCCACTTTACTTGAATTGAGTTGCCCTCAATTTTAAATACTAAAATTATAAGCTGAAATCTGTTTTTTTATTTGTCATATCAAGTTTTAACATCTATTAGTTGTTTTGGAGTTATTTTATATTATGGCATCTAAAAATTAATTTTAACTTTTGATTTTAAATAGTTTTTGTATTATTTTTCTTGTTACTTTTATGAATGTTTTTCTTTTAGTAAAAATGATAATATTAATTTTACAATTAGAAAAATTATGTAAGGATTTTCACTACAAATGTCATTAAAGTTCATAGAACAAAAATTCAAAGAGCTTTCCTACAACCCCACTGATAAGCCTAATAAATGTTCTTGTTAACTATGTATATTTCCTATTCCATGAGACATTTCCTTAGACATTCTAGACTCTATGACTAATATTTGAAGCATAAAGCACTAAATTGATAAATGATGCTTTCATAAATGCTTACGTGTTTAGATGGTTATTTCTGAAGTGTGGTAGTATATTATGATAATTGTGCTAAATGTAGCATATAAGTGTTTTGGAGGAACTAACCCCTCATGCAACAAGGGTAGCAAACAACATGTAGCTAATGGACTATTGTAGACCTACATCTACAAGAGCGACCATGCGTAATTGAGGGGTCAAGCACTTACAACCAAGGAAGTAGGACATTGCAACCAACAAAGCCAAGACATGTAGCTTTAATTCTAGCCATCAACAATCTATGGACAGCAATAATTTTTGCCATGAAAAATAAGAAAGAACTCCACAACGATAGGTAATGGCAGACACTGTAGTGATTCTTTTGTTGCACATGTTATGTCATTTTCTTGTACATGCCATTAATATCTATTCTTTAATCACAATTAAAGAATTGTGTTGGGATTATATTTTCTAAAATATTTAATTTTGTTAAAACTTTCTATTTATGCTTCTAAAAATAAAACAATCATCTTCCTAGTTTTTAGGAATGAGTTGACAATTATAATCTAGGTTGTTAGGAGTCCAATCGATCTAGGGCAATAGGATTAGTCAGTCAAAACTAAGCTTATATATTTTGAAGGTTTTTGTAAATAAAACTATGGTGATTTTCCTAGCACTTGTATGATTTTTTGAATGGTAATATAAAGTGGTTCTTTATTAGTTGATGTTGATATAAACATGAAGAAATGAATGAAAAAAAAGGATTGATTGATATTTTTGTAAAGAAAAAGTAACAAAACCCAAGCAAGGGCCCACTTGAGGTAACATTGTGGTTGTTATTAGCATTAGTAGTTAGTAGTTTCAATATATTCAAGTTTAGATCAATTTGGTAGTAAAGGTAATTGTTACCTATAACAACTGCTAGTTATTGTTATCAATGGGACTTGTTGCATTAGGATTAACCTGTAGTAACTATTGTAGAGTTTTTGAAGCTTTTGATATGAATTCCATTTTGAATGACAAGTTTAATTTCTATACTTAGCCATTTAGGAAAACTCACAGAAATAATTGAGTTGTACACATAGTACTAGCATCATCCAAGAATATGTGTCCCTAGTTTGACATTATAAATTTAACCGTCATAATTGGTGAGTCACTTGATAGAGGATATCTTGATTTTTTGAGTTGAGTGCATGTGTTAGTTGCACTAGATTTATCAGTCAATGAAAGGATCAAATAGCCACCATCTCTAGGAATCAAGGAAACTCAAAAAATCATAAAGACACTACAGTCAAAATACATAGAAGAATCATTAGTCAAAATCATTATGAAGGATCTTTAGAAATTGGAAGGAATGAGCTCAAGACAAGGCTATTCAATCCATAAAATTCTAGTCAAAGTCAATATTAGATGCCCATTTATCTAAACAATTATCAACAAGATTCCACTATCTAGGAATATGAATAAAAGAGATGTAATCACAATTATGTGACAAATGAATAATTTCTTCCATGTACAAAACTAACCTCCAAGAAGACTCAAAAACTATCCATTATTCATAAGAGAAACTAAAACCATGGAATCCATCTCACATACAATAGTTTTCCAACCTACTTTATAGGCTTTCTCTAGAGCCACAAATATAGCTTGAGCATTCATTTGATTATTAGTACCAATCCCCATAGTAGAAGAGAAAAAGAAGTGAATCAACCCAACACTATCTCTCCCAACTCCACCAATCACTACGACACCCAAATTGCCTCATGAATACCCATGAGGATTAATTTTTAAAAACCCCAACTATGGAGAAGATCATTTACCTACTATAATCATCTTATTGGAAGATTTGATCCTAGAACTAGGATTGGTAGAGCCAATCAAATGCCTTGAATCTAACTTATTTAAAATTAACTTGACAAAAGTAGGTAGGACTACATCCTCATAGCACTTAGCCATTAAATTTTCTTTAACAAAATCTGAAACCTTCTTGCAAATATATCCAATAAGACACCTAGACTTGCTCAAACAATGCCCAACTTCAACATCTAGCACCATATGAGTCATATGATACACTATGCTCCTATTTTTTATGTTAAATTTTATGCTACACAATGATTTTTTGACCTATGTGGCCCCTAGACTTGCTTAGGCGGTGGCCAAGTTCAACCTTTGGCACCATATCACTCACATGATGCAATATGCTCCTATGGTTGTTGTGCATTGTTTATCTGGGCTACACTATGAACTCCATGATGTCATAATCTCCATATCTTTATTAGACTTCCCATCATCTCTTTTTATGTTTCCCACACCATTTATGCCACATTCTCTTGCACTATACAATCACATCCTATAAGAAGACATTTAATTATATATGCTAGCCTCATGCTAAATGTAGAACTAATTCTAATTATGCAAACATCTTAATCTTGTGTGTTGGAATTCTTACCAAATGTCATACTTGTATGGTATTGTTTTCATTCAACATATGTGTTGGATCACTACCTGCCTTCAGATAGCTCCTTGGCAACATATTTTTACTTGCATCAACACTCATATCATTGTGCTATCATAAAATATATAAGAAATCATATCTCCCATTAGGAGCTTATAAGCCTATGTGCAAGCAAACTAATGTTTATGCACCTAGGTCTATTAAAATATTGAAGAGACTTATATCAAGCTACAAAGGGGTTAAAATTTAGTACAATCCATTGCTAGATTATTTGTCAACTCCATATTGGATTAGCTACAAATGCACCATTACATTTTTTCTTCTCTTTTGATCTAAGCACCTCTAAAAGATGCACCATTGATCTAAAATGTTATGCAATATCTTTTTTATTTCTATAATGTTGCTCATTTTCCTATTTGAGTTACAAACTAGTTCCATTCATCCCAAGCACATATTTTCTATGTTTTTTGATTTCCTTATGTTGACTATATTAGTGTGGTGGATTTTATTTTTAATCATGTTAAGAAAATGATTAGTCCATGCAACTAGTTACATAACTTTGATTAACTTGAAACATGAAGCTCAATCCCATATATGAAGCACTAATAGTCCTTCTAAGATTTTTGAGAGTGGGATCCATGGGCTACATAAGTTATAGACTACTTGAAATCAAGTTTCAAATTGGTGTTACACAAAATTTCCATAAAAAATTAGGGCATGTTTTGTAAGAAATATTATAATAAAATAAAACTAAATGTATAAAAAAGTAAATTTATTGTCTCCCTAGTATTATAAAAATAATTGTATTAGTCTTCTTGATTCTCTCACTCAAGGTTCCTTTGTTAGTGTAGATTTTTTATTTTCCTTATGTTAGGGGTATTTCTTTTTTCCTACACATATTATTTAAGCTTTCCTAGGTTTATTAGGTGTGATTAATATGAGGACATGTGGCAAAATACATCAACTACATGTGTCACTCTCTCCCACACATGGGTGGTTGAGTTACACATCCTCTTTTGGCTTGTTGTGACACCTCTCATAACCACTATCATGTCCTTAATTAGGTTACTGGATAGTTTGGTTTCTCACCCTTTTTTGGCTTCATGTGCCACCTCTCATAACCTCTCTTTTGTCTTCACCTGAGGAGGTTATGCCACATGTTTTGGAATTTACCAAGTAAAACCTCCCACCTTTTATGGGTAGTAGGAGTTAATGCACCTCTTGAATGTATCTACCTTGTTTTGTCTATATATACAACACTCTACTCTCAAATTCACTAGTTTGGTGATAGCTCAGTGAGAGTATTGAGAGTATTCTCAAATTTCTCTTTCGTTGTCTCTAATTTATCTCTTTCAAAATTCTCTCCATTCCATTATTTTGATATTCAATCATTTGTCAATTGGAGTGCATGTGATCTACAATCGACATTAGATCCTATCTTGATTCTCACTTCTCAAAGAATCTAACATGGTATTAGAGCGGATTTGTTTGGTATAGCTCATTGTATTTTCTATTTTTTGAGAGATTGAGACTAATAGATAGACAATAATTTTCTCAAAAGCCTAGTATGCTCTTCTCTTGAATCCTTGGATGATCTAAAGAATTAGAATAGTTGAAGGAAAAATAAGTATTTGAATACTCTATTTTGCATATTTGTGTTTCTATGAGATCTAAGTGATTGCAACATTTTGGTAATATTGGAGGCATTTTCATCCTTTCCAGAGTGTCTAAAAGATCTGAGAAAGTCAATGTTGTATTTTATTTCACCAAAATCAAAGTTTAAAATTTGAAATCTTTTTCATTTTTGCATCAAATTCTTATCTTTTTCTCATAAGATAGAAAAGTCCTTTTTGGGTTTTGTTCATAGTGTGATAGGGCGAATTTATGTGCTAGAAAACGAACAGCAAACAAGAGAAAACAAATAACACTAAAAACACTCTACACCTCAAGATTAGCCTAGTTGGATTCAACACAAAATAAAATGGAACTTTATACCTTTTCTCGAATCGATCCTTTGGTTGGCCCTTCAATATTTGGTGTTGTATGCTCCTTGGATGGCAAGAGATGCAAGCTAGACGATGGTATGAGGATGAGAAGATAAGTGGAAGTGGATGCAAGTGTAAAAATGGCTAAGTATGGATTCTAAAAAAAAATTGCAAGAGTTTGGCTACAATGGATGATCTCCTCCAAAATGAGAGAAAAGAGGGGGTATTTATAGAGAATTTTGAATTCTCTAGGGAAATGGACGGTCAAGATTGAGCCACCAAGATCAAGATGTAGGGCTAAGGTGAATTGAGAATTCACAAGCCCTCACATCTTGACATGTGGCATGTGATATGGCTTAAAAAGAGTGATGTGTACATGAGGTGGAAGGATAGTACATGACATGGAGGTGGTACATAGTACCTTGGGATTGGGACAAGATCTCCTCATAAATGAGGTACTTGTCCCCATGTGGGTGAGAGGACATATGGGGAATTAAAAATTCCTCAAATATTCTCATGGGGATGAGAAAAGGAATTTAAAATTCCTTTAAATGCATTGGGGGATTAAATGTGAATTAAAAATTCACATGGGGAATGGAGATGCCTTGTCCAAAAAGAAAAAAAAACATTTAATAGGGTTGACTTAGTTAAGTGACATGGAGTGATTAAGGTTGTGCAAGTACTTTATTAGACTAATTAATAAAGATTAGAGGCAAGTGGGAGATTATGGAGGATGTGACATGTGACTTGATGTGACAAGTCAAAGATCACATGGGGAAGAGAAAAAAGAATTTATTATTCCTTGGAAGGATAAAAAGAATTAAAAATTCCTTGAGAGGTTGATTAGGCTAGTTAAAGAAGGATTAGAGGAGGGTTAGGTGGCTAAGAGAGATTAGAGGCCAACTTGCAAAAGTTGGAGGATGTGACACATCCTAATCAAGAATTAAATAAATAAATGTCATATTTATTTAATCAGTTGATGAAAAGGAGGAAGGTATTTGATTGTTTAACTAGATACCTTAGGGATTAGAAGAACTTTAGAGGATATTAATTAAATAATGATGATATTATGCAAATAAGGGGATGCTTAGATGAAAAGGGATAAATTTGGATAAATTAAGTGTCCAAATTTAGGTGTCTACACGTAGAAACAAATTTTTTTCTAGGCATCTATTAATTTTTTTTGATGATGAGAAAATCTTGCAAAAATTGTTGTTAGAATATTGCAATTCAACTATTTTCCTTCAAGTTAATGGTTAAATTTGCATAAAAAACTCATGTTCCACTTCCTGGAAACAAAAACATTTTTTGTGTTTTGTTTACAGGGTCGAAAAACTATCTAAGTATCTTTTAGATTTTTCATATTCATAATAAATTTTGCAGAAATTAAGTCAAAAGCATGACATTTTTGTGAGAAGAGTCATTCTTGTAAGGAAAATTCAACATTTTTTAAAAGTACATAAATTTTGCCTCAGGATCTAATTTTCACAAATGAATACTTGATGGAAAGCTAGAAATGAGAAATTTCCATCGACAAAGGTCTTGATAAAAAATTCTATCTTTTTTTGCCAAATATGGCAAGTTGAAGTTGGTACATTTTCTTCTTCAAAGGGCCATAACTTTCACCTCAGAGCTCCATTTTTTAGAAACAAATAGACATTGGAAAGGTATTGAATATTAATAAACAACTACAAGGTTATTTATTTTGATTTTTCATCGAAGGCTTAGAAAGAATTGTAGTATGGTAAAATCCTTATAATTGCACTAATCATAAAGTCTCAACTTTGTAATCTCTGGCATGTGACTTTTTGAGACTAGTGGAAAGGGGGGCTTGTCTCGTTTGTCTTACTTTTCACACTTTTATTTCCACTTTGCAGTCTACATTTTTGCATTGATGGATACATCTACACTTCTTAGTTGAACACCATATAGCTATTTTGAATGGAAATCCTAGATGATAATATATCTTAAAATATATGGATATCATTGGGTTACAATAGGACTTGAAATTGAACCTTAGGATGTTGCGGAAAATATAAAATGGTTTAACAAATATGATGAATCCTTTGGCACTATGTGCATGTCAGTCTCTCCTGGCCTTCTTTTTCACATTGAATCAGCCACTACACCAAATGGAGTGTGGACCACTTTAGAAACCCTCTTTGGTAATCAAGATGAGTTAAGGGGTCATTAGTTGGAGAACAAACTCATAGGTTTGATTCCTTCCAATTTTGACACTATACAAGGCTTCTTCACAAAATTTAAAGCTATTAGATTGCAATTGGAACAGTATGGAATCAAGAAGATGATAAACAACTAATATTGAGAATTATTTCTAAGCTTGGTCCTAGCTATTCTATATTTTTTCTACATTCTATGCTACAAAATGTGCCCTAGGTTCCACCTATAAAATGCCTTCTCTAGATGAAATTGTTGTAAAAATCACTAAGGAGAAAGACAAATTTATTCTAATGGGTGCATTTAAACCCTCTAAGTCACATGCCTTGGATGTTCATCAAGGCACAAAAGAACAAAAATGGTCTAGCAAATAGGATAAGAAATAAAAGAATCGGGGAGAGAAGAAGAAAGATAAAAAAACATACTACTTCAAAAGAAGATAATTAGACTTCATCAAAATTTGAACAACCTGCACTGTAGAAAAAAGTACCTTTTTCTTGAAATGGGAATAATTCATGATAAATTGGACTTAATGAGGCCTTGATTCAGGTGTTGTGAGGCATTTTATACATCCACACTAGGTCTTGGACCCTTGAAAATTGAATAACATGCTTTTAATGATGTGTTGTAAAGTCTTGTAAAGGACTTTCATGCTAGACTTAATGAACCTATTTTCCCTTAATTCAACATTATTAAATATATTTAATTGCATTATCACATCAATTTAGAAGGCTTATAAACTATATTTAACTTTAACCAGGTGTTGTAATGTGTTTTACACATTCACATTGGTTCTTGTGCCTTTCTAGGCTATGTGGACCTCATTTTAGTGTTGTAAAGTGTATTTAACTACACTTTCACATTGAATTATGTGTCCCAAGCCCTAATTGACCTTTTCATCATCATTAATAGGTCCCTCTCATTCCATATTGTGCATCCTGAGGCTTAATTTGATCAAATAATTGACATAGTCATCATATAAACCTAATTTTCTTACTTCTCGACATTCCAACTAGCAAAAATGACCCCTGTGGGACCCATTCACCATTAGTGGTGAATTATTCCCATCTAGGTGGGACCCATTCTCCATTAGTGGTGAATGAGTCCCATTTTGAGTTATTTTGGGGGTTTGAGTGGGAAAAATTAGGTTTTAAGTTTAATTTTTCTCCATGTCGGCCTTAGGGATCCGAATATCGGGTAAATAAGGTGAATTTCCTATAAATATAAGTCTTTTAACCCTTATTCACATCTCATAACTCATTTTTACATCTCTCATCATTAATTCAACATCTATCTTCTCATTTAAGTCAAGCAAGCTAGGCTTTCTTCATCAAGATTGCTTCCTAGGACATTCAAGGGAAAATCCTTCATGTTTTGCTATAGAAATTCAAGATCAAACATCATGGAAAGGTAATTAACTCCATTATTGTATGTTTCATTCCATTCTTTCATCATTTTGGTTTAATTACCTAAAAGGGGTTTGACCAAGGCAAACCCCCATGCCTTAGCATTCAACATTTCTCTTTCTTGTCTTGTGTGTTTGCAGATTTAGGACTCTTGGAAGCTTGGGAATCATTGAAGATCAAGTTGCAAATTCATTCAAGTCATCTCTTCATCATTCAAGTCAAAATATCAACAAAAAGTCACTTTCAGGCCCGAATACGACAGTTTCAGAAGCGGACACCTGTAGGAAGCCAAAGTGCAGACCGAAAGCCCTGGAATCCACTTTTGAAAATTCAGAAATTCAAAAGTAGAATCATTCACCATGGTTGGCGAATGAGTCCCACTCCAAGGTCAATTTTGTGTTTTCTGCATTTTTAGACACCCTTTTATCAGTAATAGGTTTTGGCTCAGTTTTGCAGAACTGGGACTGATTCGCCCAGAATGGTGAATGAGTCCCACCAAGCCTGAAAACCAACATCAAAAAAATTTCAAATGTCATTTTCAGTCTTCATCCACATTTCAGGTGCACACTTTCAGTTTAGTTCAGTTTTGTTACAGTTTGCATTCATTTCTAATTTTTAATGCAATACATAATGTGTTTTCAAACATCAATTGCTTCTTAGGTTTTTCATTCATAATCAATCAATTATTTAGCTTAGTTGCATTAAAATCATCTCATTTAGCCTTAATAACATCATACATATCTTAGATTGAGTGAACCGCCTAGATTTTGGGTGTGGTATCTATCTCTTTCCATTAGGTGAAAGACCCTAATTGAGCAAAAGAGACAACATTCCTAGCCCCAAACATCTATGGTTCACAACCGAAGAAGGAGAAGGTCAAATTTTCTTACTAGAAGAGTCCTGGCCATGCTGAATATAAGCTTTTAAAGAAACAAATCAATCAACTTTCACATCTTCTAGAAAATAACAATATTAAGGTACCTAATTCAGTCAAACATAGTTCATCATAAGGGTCTTCTAAGGACATAGAACAAAGTAAAGGGAATTAAAGGGAAAGGAACTAGTTGTTGTTACTTCACATCCATATTCTTGGATCATTGATGCAGGTGCTTCACACCACATGGCTTCTTCAAAATATTATCTCACCTCTTTAAAGTCATGTTCTATACTTAACATACTAATGGGTGATGACACTCATGTTGAATTGCATAGGAGAGGGTCAATTGCTATGGGAGAAGGAACATTTCAATATGTTCTTTGTGTTTCATCTTTATCAACTAATCTCATTTTTTTTATCAGATCACTCACACTAGTTTGAGCGAGCAAGTTGAGATCACACTATACAGTGGTAATCAATGAAATGCATAATGATTCTACAGTTGTCATGGGAAAAGTAGATCATCAATCAAGACTATATTAGTTTTCTTACTTTTTTGTTAACTCTCGTTTGATAGGCTTACTCACTCATACAAATGAGGTGATTTGTTTGTGGCACCAATGATTTGGGTACTTGAAGTATCGTTACTTGTGCAGTAGCTCAGTCAACATGACATGGTTCTCATGGTTTCCTTCTATTCAATTTTATGATGGATTTTGTCATGGGCATGCATTCTTGTAAGCATCTTGAGGATAAATATGATAAAGGAAAAGCATGGGAAGCTACACGTCTATTGGAGTTGGTACATAGTGACATAGTAGGACCATTTCCACAACCATCTTTCAATAGGGATAGATATTCCTTGACAGTTATTGATTAATTTTCTAGATAAACTTGGGTTTACTTTCTCAAATAGAAGTTTGAGGTCTTTAAGCAATTTCAAGATTTCAAATCTTTTACAAAAAAATAATCTGGGAAGTTCATCAAGATTTTGCATACAGATAATGGGGGTGAATATGTTAACAATCAATTTGAAAAAAATTGTGCTTCAAAAGGAATCAACATGCAACACATAGTTCCATACAATCCTCATTAAAATGGTGTTGTAGAATGCAAGAACAAGTCCTTAAAGGAGATGGAAAATTGTATAATTCACTCTAAATCTTTGCACTGTAGTATTGGACAGAGGCCATTAAATGTATGTGTTACATACAAAATCAAGTTTCTCAAAAAAATATGAAGGGGGCAACCCATTTTCAAGCTTGGATTGGTCGAAAAACCATAGTTAAGCACTTTCAAGTGTTTGGTTCTCTTGCATGGGCCCGCATTCCAGCAAAGAAACACAAGGCTATGGATCTCCAAAGAAAGCATTGCATATTTTTGGGGTACCCAAATGATGTCAAATGTTATAGTCTTCTCCATCCCACCACTCATGAGTTTTTCATTGAGAGGAGTGTTCATTTTGAGGAGAGCACTTCTAGTTCTTCTCCTACCACTTCTCCATCCACCATCACATTGGAGACATGGCATCATGATAACAGTTCTTCAGAGGATCTAAATCCTCATAATATTATTGAGGAGTCTTCTTCCTCTACTTCTTATGGTGATAGTGATGGCAAGGATTCACATTCCTCTCCTAGTCATCATTTAGAGGTTGATGATTCTCTTCTAGACTCTTCAATTGATGAGGGGACTTTTGGAGGTCATAAATTTTGACTCGGGAGTTTGTTTGAACTAAAATTTTACATGGAGAAGAATTTCAAATATTTTTAATATGATGCCAATATAATCTATTCAATTGGACCACGTCTCGACACTTTTTTGGAGCCAAATTCCTTCATATGAGGCCTCAAATTATACTTTTAGTATTTTTATAGGATTTTCCCACTTTGTAATTTTTAGTTATTTTTTAATTCCTACTTTTAATTAGATTTATGAGTTGAAAAATATTGTCACTCTTATTAGCTTTGAACTTTTGTAGCCATGTGGATAAGCATGCAAAATTACCAAAAACAACAAATTAAAAATCTTGTAAAAATCTACGAAAAAGGTAATTTTGGATTGTAGATATAAAGGGGTTTTATTTCAATTGAAGAAGAAGAATGGAAGGAGAATAATGAATGAAAATTAATTCAATTCCTTGTATTTCTATATTTTTGTGCTCAACATTAATGATAAGTATTATGTTGTGAATTGGATACATCACCAACCTCAGCACCTCTTTGGGCTCAACAAACGTTGGAGTCACCAGGTGATTGGGTTGGTGATCCATCAGACACAAGAAGAACAAGTTCATAGTTTCAACAAGCTCCACATCTCTTCATTGCTTCAACTTTTGATCCACAATATTGTCAAGAAGCTTCGAGTATTCCTGAGTGGGATGCTACAATACAAGAAGAATTAAGTTCCTTTGAAAAGGAATCACAAATGGGATTTTTTCCCTCTTCCTAAGGTAAGAAAACATGTTCGATGCAAGTGGATGTATCGGACAAAATTTATAGTAGATGGGCCATTTGACAAGCACAAGGCTCACTTGGTTGCAAAAGGATTCTCCCAAGTTCTAGGGATTGACTACTCTAAGAATTTTGTGTTAATTGCCAAAATGAATTCCATCTGACTTGTCCTTGCAATAGTTACAACTCATCATTGGAAATTTAATTAGATGGATGCGAAGAGTTCCTTTCTTCATGATGACCTTCAAGAGGAAATCTACATGGAGCAACCACATGGGTTCATTTAGAATCCTTCACTTGTTTGTCATCTTTGGAAGTCTCCTTATGTCCTCACACAAGCTCCTCGAGCTTAGTATACTAAGATGGAATCCTTCCTTCTAATAGTTGGGTTCACTCGATGCCATTCTGATCTGAACACACACATTTTGCAACAAGATGACACTTGTCGAAAAAAGGTGAAACTAAGCTTATTAACTTGTGTGTGTATTTCAATCCGAAAATAAGATTATCGAATCTGATTTAATGTATTTGATTATACATTCATCACAATAGAAAAATTAGGAAACAAATATGATACCAGATTTATGTGGAGAAACCCTTTTGGGGAAAACTCCACACGAGAAAAGAGGAAAAGTATATTATTTATCTTCAAAAGAGAGATACACTACAATACACTTCCTTGGTGTTCTCCTACAACTTGGATGCTTCCATACACTTGAAAATAACACAAGATGCTACTACCATCTCAAGGCTCCAATTTATAGAACTTGTGGGAGGCAAAACCAAAGTGGTAAACTGAAACAAGAGGTGTTGAAACCACTTGCAAAAACCCATGCCCCTTCCTTGGAAAACCAAGAGTCATAATAAATTAATTAAATGTGTGAAAGGATTCAACATGGGTTCCTAACCCATAACCCCTCCAAATTTTTGCATTCAAGATGCTCTGATGATTGTTCAACTTCTAGGTGGCACACCAATGGACACTTGTTTCCCTCCAAACTTGGCTCCCCACTCAAGACTCTTCATATTCCTAAATAGCACTTTGACTGCCACATCCAATCCTCACTGTCCTGCAATCAAAACCAATGCCATTACCAAGTATATTTAACCATACCGCCTCCTTATAGGCATGTGTAGCAACCATATACTTTGGTTCAATGCTAGAAAATGTAGATGTATGCTACCTCTTACTCATCCAACTTGTTGCACCTCCAAACAAAGTAAATACAGAGTTGTTATTGGACGTTCGACTATCCAAGTCACTTGTCCAATCAACATCAACAAACTCGTGTATGTCCAATGACTTGACCACATCACTAATACCATGATAAACCAAAAAGTAATTTGAAGTACTAGATAAATATCTAAGCACCCTCTTAACAAAAGTCTAATTCTCTTTACTAGGGTTAGATATAAACCTATATAGTACTCCCATTGCTTGGGCTATATCTGGTCTAGTGCAAACCATTGCATACATCAAACTACCAACAAAACTAGCATAAGGAACCTTAGACATATCCTCAAAATCATCATCAAAACTAGGACACATATCCAATCTCAACTTAGTACCAATTGGAAATGGAATATTAATTGGCTTACAATCATGCATATTAAACCTTCACATAATTGTATCAACATACTTACTTTGACTTAACCAAAGATTTGTGTTAGCTTGATCTCTGCTAATTTCCATCCCAAGAATATATTTTGCAGCCCCCAAGTCCTTCATAACAAATGTTCTAGAGATATGTTCCTAACATAAACTTTTAATATAAAGACTGGTTTATAGGTTGAATTCAATTAACAATGATACATGAACACATAGATCATTTTGTTATAACTGGTAAACTTCAAAATTTCATCCACATATATGTTATATCAAATACAATTTACTAATACTGATCCTAGGTGATATACAATCTTTCCAAAGATTAAAAATGGTACTAATAACTTCCTTACATATTCCTTGAAGCTCAAATGCAATCCCTAAATGAGAATTCCCTCAAGAACCAAAGGGGTTTCATCCTCTAATCCTAGTGATCGTAGGGTTTTCATCCAATGATCACAAACTCCTATGGGTTTTCATCCATAGAAGGAAATTAGAACACAAATATCCCAAAATATAAAAAAAATGATATTGATTTGATACTTAATACAAGGATTGGATCCCTACATTTATATGCTAACAATTTCCCATTAGGGAACAAGTCGACCTTTAGCCAAAACGGATCCAATGCCCAAAATTTGAATTTGAATTTGCTACTCTAATTATTATCTTATATAATCAACATATAAGTTAATAATTAGAGTCCTATCATCAAAAACTTTAATATAAGCACTATGATCCTCTTCACTCCTAAGAAACCCCAACTTCAATACAAAAGTATCAAACTTTTGGTACCACATCTTGGGTGACTATTTCAAACCATACAAAGATCTCTTCAACTTACAAACCAATTGTTCTTTTCCTTTCACAATAAAACCATCAGGTTGTTGCCTATATATTTCCTCCTCAAGATCCCCATGCAAGAAAGAAGTTTTAACATCCATTTTCTCTATCTCAAAATCACAAGTAGTAGCAATAGATAATAGGAATCTAATAGAAGTTAATTTTGCAACAAGAGAGAAAATTTCACCAAATTCAACTCCCTCTCTCCAGGAGTAGCCCTTAGCTACTAATTTGGCCTTGTACCACTTTAGCCAACCGTCTACACCAAATTTATTTTTAAATACCCACTTACATCCTATGGGCTTCCTTTGGGAAAACTAACAAGATCCCAGGTGTCACAACTATCCAAAGTCATCATCTCCTCCTACATGGCCTACAACCAAGACTCACTTTCATCCAAAGAGAGAGCCTCCCTGAACAATCTAGGTTCATTATTAGTATGCAAAAAATAAAATACACAATGGTAATTTGATGGGCTATACCTACCTCCTCAAGGTAGGAGTAATGGGCTCTACCGGTTCTTCTTCTTTGTGCTCATCCTGCACATCCTCTTAACTATTTGAACACTCTTCTTCTTCTCCATCCTTGGATCCATAAAACTATTCTTCCACATGTGCATCTTCTTGCTTCTTAATCTTTGTCTTGAAGTGCATTGTCTTTGTTGTGTCTCCTTTGGTTTTTCTTCTCTCGAGTAAGCTCTAAATTCCCTAAAATCACATCTTTAGACAAGATTATTTTGCAAGCTAGAGGATTTCAAAGCTTATAACCTTTTACATTCTCACCATAACTAACAAAGATGCATTTTTGTGCTTTTGGATGCAATTTAGATCGCTTCTCTTGAGGAACATGAACAAAATCCTCACAACCAAAGATCCTTAAGTGTGAAATAAAAGGCTTTACAACTATCCACACTTCACAAGGAGTTTTATCAACTAGAGCTAAACAAGGAGATACATTAATTATATAACAAGTAGTACCAACCGCTTCTGCCCAAAAACATTTATCAAGCTTAGCACTACTTAACATACTCCTAGCTCTTTCCATTATGGTTCAATTCATTCTTTCTACTTCCCCATTTTGTTGGGAGTATAAGGAGTTTTCTTTTGCTAAACAATACTTGCATGCTTAATAAATTCATCAAATTATTTGGTACAATATTCACCTCCAATTTCAAACCTCAACACTTTTATCTTATAATCTTTTTTTTTTTCAACTAAGTCCTTAAATTCCTTAAACTTAGTGAAAAATTAAGATTTAGAATGCGTAAAATAAATCCAAGTGTATCTTGAGACATCATCAATGAAAGAGACATAATACTGAGATTTACCCAAAGAGTTAACATCCACTTGCCTCCATACATCTGAATGAATGATCTCTAATAATCTCTTTGTCTTATTATTTCCACTAGAAAATGATGATCTATTTTTCTTACCAAACACACAATGTTCACAAAAATCATTTTTACCAATAAAATAATTAGAAATACCATCAACCAACTTCTTGTTCAAAATAGTCTTAAGACCTTTTTCACCTATGTGACCCAATCTATGGTGCCACAACATACATGTATTTTCAGTGTTAGTGTCATGGAAGAGTTACTTAAAGTAGAGGTATTTAGCCTGAACAAAGTTCCTATCCAAGATCTTTTAGCTATCACCAAATTCCCTCTTACCAACCTGCAACCAAACTTTTCAAATGTCACATGCATTCCAAAATCATTCAAATTGGACACTAAAATTAAATTTCTTGCAAGTCCTAGAATATGCAAAATTATTATCAAGATTTTTAATCCTTCCATCACTAAAACACAACTTTACCTTTCCCTTACCAAAAATCCTCTTTGTGTTGTTGTCACCAAGGAAAACTTCTCCTCCATCATATTCTTTGTAATTAGTAAACCACTCCTTGTGAGGAGTCATATGCTAGGAGCAACATGAATCAATAAGCCAAGCATCATCACTAATTGTGTTAGCTGAAATAAAAAAAGCATCAAAATCATCATCGAAGGACTTTTCCACAGAGGAATCAAAATTCTTTTTCTTATTCCTACATTCCTTCTTCGCATGCCCTATTTTACCACAATTCCAACACAAGTTACTCTCCTCTTTCTCAGGGTTTTAGATCATCCTTTAGACTTATCCCTCTTATTATCCCCTTTAGACCCTTTCTCTTTGGACCTACCCCACACATCCAAGGTATCTTGCAACCCAACATTCATGGAATTTATCCTCATCTCCTCTAAAAGAATTATGCAAATCATGGAGTCCATCTTGGGTTTTGCATTACCACTACTTATGGCAATTATTAGATTTTCCCAAGATTTAAGCAAGGAACAAAGAAACAATATGCATTTATCTTCATCTTCAATTTTAACATCTACATATGTAAGTTGACTTATAATAAGATTAAAATCATTTAAATGATTTGCTATAGATTCACCATCTTTCATTTTTAAAGAATACAATCTTCTTTTGAGATATAATTTGTTAGAAAAACTTTTAGTTTGATAAATATCACCTATCATTTTCCATAACTTATATGCAGTGTCTTCGGTGGAGAAATTCAAAAGGACAAAATCTGTAAGACACAATTGAATGGTTCCTCATGCCTTCTTATCTAAATTTTTCCAATCTTCATCACTCATTACAACTAGTTTACTTTCTTGTGAAACCGGTAACCACTGATCTCTCTTTTCTAGGAGATCCTCCATCTTTAATTTTCACATCTTGTAGCCGATTCCATTGAACTTATCAATATATTGGTGAGAGGTAGAAGCTGGATGGTATACAATCTTCCTCACAAATCTGCAATAAACCACAAAAACAAAATCTCTAACTATAGCCAAAATTCATCCAACACTTAAGAGAAAGGTGTCCCCTTCTCAATAGAACCATTAGCTATGATACCAAATGTTGAAAATAAAGTGAAACTAACTTGTAATATGAACTTATGTATGTGTATTCAAATCTGAAAATAATATTATCAAATCTGATTTAATTTATGTGATTGCACATTTATCACAATAGAAAAATCAAAAAATAAATGACACCAGATTTATGTGGAGAAACACTTTTGGGAAAAAAATTTACACGAGAAAAGAGGGAAAGTATATTGTTTATCTTCAAAAGAGAGATACACCACAATAAACTTCCTCCTTGTTCTTCTACAACCTGAATGCTTTCATATACCTACAAATAACACAAGATGCTACTACCATCTCAAGGCTCCAATTTATAGAACTTGTGGGAGGAAAAACCACTGTGGTAAACCAAAACAAGAGGTATTGAAACCACTTACAAAAACCCATGCTCCTTCCTTGGAAAACCAAGAGTCATGATAATAAATTATTAAATGTGCAAAAGGATTCAAAATGTGGGGTGCCTAACCTATAGCCCCTTCAACTTCTGGCATTCAAGATGCTCTGGTGACTATTCAGCTTCCAGGTTGCACACCAATGGACACATGTTTCTCTCCAAACTTGGATCCCCACTCAAGAATCTTCATATTCCCAATGTGCATGCCTAGGAGAGAGTATTTTTCCCTCTAGTGATGTGTAACCTCCACCAACATTAATTTCCATATTGAAAATGTAATTACAATATGCCAAAATTAAATACATTTCTCACATGTCCCCTAGAACACTTTCCAAAAAACATGGAGATAAGTAAATGACTTAGGTTTGCAAGGTGAATGCACCTAACCTAACAACACTCTCACATTTTTGGTTCTCTATGTTGATGGCTTGTTGATCATAGGGAGTCACTCATCCACCATCAAAGTAGTGAAAACTTCTTTGCATGATATATTTTTGATGTTAGACTTGGGCCTTTTGTATTACTTCTTGGGGATTGAGATCACTCAGTAATCTTCTAGTATATTCCTTGGCCAACTCAAGTATGCTCTTGATATGCTCTCTATATTTTGCATGATTAATTGTAAGCATGCACTGACTCCATTTTTGTCAAGGGTCAAACTTGAGGCTAAGTTTTCTTCACCCTTTATTGACGACACTTTATATCGAAAAATTGTTGGGAGTCTAATTTACTTGACCCATATAAGACCCAAAATTTTATATGTTGTAGGTGTAGACACCTAAATTTGGACACTTAATTTATCCAAATTTATCCCCTTTCATCTAAGCATCCCCTTATTTGCATTAATTAAGTAATATCGCTATTATTTAATTAATATCCTTAATTCTGCCAAATCCCTAAGGTATTTAATTAATAAATAAATACCTTATCTCTTTAATCCTCATTTTCATCAAATGAGTTAAATAAATATGACATCTATTTAATTTCTCACATGTCACATCCCTTTCTTAATCCTAATTATTCTCCTAATCTCATCATTAGGGATGTGCACATGCCTAGTCAGTGGCCGTCATGGTGACTGGCATTTCAGAGAGGAGACTCATTATCTTATTTGTTGAGGGGTTGACAGAACCCATGAGAGGTTGGGTCAAGGCTTTTGACCCTCCCACACTTCAGGAGGCCATGCGGAAGGCACGAAGCATGGAACTTGCAGCACCTCGCAGTAAGTTCGATTCAGGGTCCACTCCATACACGAGACCCAACAGGCCTTTTGATAGAAACAATGACAGAAATAGACCCTTTGACAGGAGGAAGGATCAACAGGATCCTAAGAGACAGAATGCACCCCCGTTTGATAGAGAAACTTTGAACGAATTACGCAAGAAAAAGTTATGTTTTTGGTGCAAGGCACCCTATGATGAAAAGCACATATGCCCACTTCGTCCGAAAGTCAAAAATAACCAAATGGAATGGTTTTATGAGGGCGAAGAGCAATCTGATCTGTCAGACCAGCAAGCTGATTCCGAGCCTTCAGATGATGAGAAGTCCGAAAATGAGAATGAACATGAAGGTGGAAGGAAGCTACAGGAAGCCCATCTGACTAGTCTTCAGAGAGATGGTTCATTTCGACTCCGTGGGCTCTTAGCAGGTCAGAAGGTGATTACTTTGTTGGATACGGGTGCGACACATAATTTTATTGATGCACGTCTAGTGGAGAGGCGTGGTATCCAGACAGAGGCTTTCGAGGGTATCCGAGTTAAGGTGGCTGACGGATATACTCTCAGGTGCGACAGAAAGATTACTGATCTGCCGATGAGATTGAACAACTATGAATTCAAGACTGAATTCTATGTTGTTAATATGGGTGATACAGATGTGGTATTGGGGATGGCATGGTTACATGATTTGGGTGAGTTCACGCTCAACCTACGGGACATGGAGATGAAATTTAAGGTTGACGGAAGACCACATGTCATCAAGGCAATACGGGACAGTAATCTTAGGATGGTTTCATTCAGGCGGATGGAGAGGCTCATTCGTCATGATATGGTTGACTGGGCGGCTGAGTGCATGTTGATGCCAGCCCAGCAGGAGCCGCAGAAGGGTGAGTACCACCCTGACATACAGATTCTGAGGACTAAACACTCCAAAGTGTTTAGTGATATTCCACCTGGTAGGCCTCCAGATAGAGGTACAGAGCACATTATTGAGTTGGAGGAGGGCGCAAAGCCCGTTATGATTACTCCCTACCGACATCCGAAACGACTCAAAGATGAAATAGAAAAGACCATTAATGAGTTGTTGGCTATGGGTCATATCAGACCTAGCAAATCCCCTTTTGCTTCATCGGTTGTATTGGTGAAGAAGAAGGATGGATCCCTTCGGATGTGCATCGATTACAGGCAGCTCAACAAAAGAACCATCAAGAATAGGTACCCCATTCCGCGCATTGATGAGCTGATAGATGAGTTGCATGGTGCAGTCTTCTTTACGAAGATTGATTTGAGATCAGGGTACCATCAGATACAGATGAGGGAGCAGGACATTGAGAAAACCGCTTTCCGGTGTCATTGCGGTCACTTCGAGTTCTTGGTTATGCCCTTCGGGTTAACCAATGCACCTGCCACCTTTCAGGCAACTATGAACAGGGTTTTCAGTGCTCAGTTGAGGAGATTTGTGTTAGTCTTCTTCGACGACATTTTGGTTTATAGCAGGTCATGGGAGGAGCATCTGGCTCATTTGGACACAGTCTTGGGTATCTTAGCAGATGAGTCTTTCTATGCTAAGGAATCCAAGTGCGAGCTTGGCATGGAGGAGTTGTTATATCTGGGGCACATCATCAGTGCCAAGGGAGTGAGTATGGACCCTGAAAAGGTCCGAGCTATTGTTGACTGGCCGGTACCTGAGAACCTTACGCAGCTCAGAGGTTTCATTGGGTTGTGTGCATTCTACAGGAGATTTGTTAGCGGGTTCTCACGTCACGCCGCACCCCTTACTGACTTGACGAAGAAGGGGGCTTTTCAGTTGGTCACCACAGGCGCAGGAGTGCTTTGACAGATTTAAGGTGATCATGACTTCATGTCCGGTGCTAGCATTGCCTGACTTTTCGAAGTCATTTGATTTATTCTGTGATGCTTCAGGGGAGGGCATTGGTGCCGTTTTGATGCAGGAGCGTCATCCGATTGCATTTGAGAGCAGGAAACTCAGGGGTCCTGAGAGATTTTACAGTATATATGACAAGGAGATGTTAGCCATTATGCATGCATTGGCTAAGTTTAGGCAGTACCTGGTAGGCAGCAAATTCAGTGTTCGTACAGATCATAACAGCCTAAAACATTTCCTTGGACAGCGAGACTTGAACGAGAGGCAGCAGAAATGGGTCAGTAAACTGCAGTCATATGACTTCGACATTACTTTCATTAAGGGGAAGCAGAATATAGTAGCTGACGCCTTGTCTCGTAGACCCCAGTTGAATGCCTTAGCACAGATTACAGAGGATTGGAGGCATCGGATCATTGCGAGTATGCTAAGAACCCATGGGCTTCTAGCATCGTTGACAGAACAGAGCAGCAGGTATACAGTTGTAGATGACTTGATCATTTACAAGGGCGGATTCTTTTGGTTCCTGACTCTGAGTTACGGACTACAGTTTTGAGAGCCTTTCACGACCTTCCTATGGCGGGCCATCCCGGATACTACAAGACTTACAAAATGGTTCGGGAACGGTTTACTTGGAAAGGGCTGAAAACTGATGTTTTGCAGTATGTCCGTGAGTGTTCTGTGTGCCAACAGAACAAGCAGGAGCACACTTATCCTGCTGGATTACTCCAGCCACTTCCGATACCTGACAGGAAGTGGGAGTGTTTATCTATGGACTTTATCACGGGTTTGCCGAAAGCCCAGGGTAAAGATTGCATTTATGTAGTGGTCGATCGGTTGACTAAGTACGCCCATTTCTTCCCGATTACGACTACTTTCACAGCATCGCAGACTGCAGAGTTGTTCTTCAGAGAGGTTTTCCGATTGCATGGATTGCCTCGGACGATAGTCAGCGATAGAGACAGCCGGTTCATGAGCAACTTTTGGCAGGAGTTGTTCAGACTTTGTGGGACCGAGCTGACACCGAGTACCAGCTACCATCCGCAGACCGATGGACAGACAGAGATTGTCAATAAGTGGGTGGAAGGCTATTTGCGTAATTATATAGCTGGTCAGCAGAGAGCTTGGGTGAGATGGATTTACTTGTGCGAGTATTGTTATAACTCGACTCACCATATGACGATACAGATGACCCCCTTCATGGCATTGTATGGGTATGAGGCGCCCAATCTTCTGGATTTGATTTTGAGCGATAGCAGAGTGCCGAGTGCAGGTGATATGATGCAGAGTCAGCAGGACATCTTGAGGTCTCTCCGAGACAATATCCAGCAGGCACAGAATCAACATAAGCAGTATGCTGATCAGAAGAGGGTTGAGCGCAGTTTTGAGGTGGGTGATATGGTGTACCTCATGTTGCAGCCGTATCGTCAGTCTACTCTGCGGAAGAGTGGGGCAGAGAAACTAAAACCTCGCTACTATGGTCCATTTCGTGTTGTCAGACGAGTGGGCGAGGTTGCTTATGAGTTGGACTTGCCAGCTGATAGCAAGGTCCATAATGTATTTCACGTTTCTCGCCTGAAGAAGGCATTGGGTCAGCATGTTGTTCCATCTCCAGTTTTGCCACCCCTTGACGACGAAGGGAAACTGATACTAGTACCTGAGGCCATCCTTGATATGAGAGAGAGACACCTTCGGAGGCGTGTGATCAGGGAATATCTGGTCAAGTGGAGAGATTTGCCAGTTGAGGATGCTACATGGGAGTCAGAGGCGATTTGACAGCATCCAAAGTTGGATTTGCACAACAAACACTTCGGGAGGCTTTCTCGTAGGGTAGCAGAGTATTGAAGAGAGGACATTTTTTGGCAGTTTCTCAGTGTTGGTTAGCTCCATAATTGCATGTGTCGGGATGGGCTTTAGAATCTTCCAGAGAGCTTTTTGGAGAACTTTCTATTTTTAGAAAGTTAGGTCGACGGAAGCTGCTATTTTGGGCGGACACCCTGCAGTTAGATTTAGCTCAGTTCGACCGGTTCATTAATTGTTTTGATTTGTGAGGAGAAATAAGGAGTAATTATCGAGTTATTAAATATTTAATAATTTGACTTTATTATAAAGTCACTTTATTGAAATATTAAAATATTTAATTATTTGGCTAAGTTATAAAGTATTTAATTATACTTTATATTATATTATTAAAATGTGATTTAATGAGTATTTAATGCTCATTAAAAAGGGACGCCAATAATTAAATAAATTCTCCTAAGTCCAAAGTGAAAATTAAATCATTAATTTAAATGATTATTTTAATGGAGAATTAGGTCGAACTTTTCAAAGAAGAATATATTGTTCTTCCCAAGGCAAAATCGAACTATCAAGTTTATTATTCAATTTTGTCTTCTGAGCATCTGAGCTTTGGAGTTTGCAAACCCTAGGGTTTCTGGCAAACATCGTTTCTGGAGAACGTAACCTCTTCAGAGATCAGGCATACTGAGGCTGTGAGATACCAGCTAAAGATTGCACTTGGTGATTTCATCCAGAAGTCACAGACTGAGCTTAACCAGTTATTCATTCAGAGATTCACAGAGGAAACCATCAGAGGAGCAGGGCGATTTCTCCAGAGGGTTGATATCAGAGATCTGGCACCTTTTTCTTGAAGTCCGTACCATTTAATTAATGCTGCAGACTGGCCGTACTGTACCTTCAGGCCGTACTCATTCTTTTCAGTGATTTCTCTTCTGGCTTCAGTTTCCAGTTATCTTCTCTAGGCGTTGGGATTGATTTGCTTATTTGGAGATTTGGCGTTCTTCTCAGAGTATGGGGAATTCTTTCTTATCACTAGCCGTACCATACAGCAATTAATACAGCCGCCACCCAGGTTTTTTTGAATAAAATTCATTGTATTTCATTTACCATTCAGATTTCTTGTATTGAAAAGCTCTGAAAAAATTATATATTGGTGCGCCCTTGTTATCTGAGTATTTTTGAGCTTAATGCATGAGATTTAGATTCTATTTGAAATTTTAGCAATTTATTGGAAAAATCGCAGCATTTATTATTTTGTCAAAAAACTCTCAAAAACACAAAAAATCAAAAATTTGCAAAAACATTACAAAAACAATCAGGGATTCAATTTGAGAACCACCGGGTTCGACATTCAACAATTCATTTCTTGCTTATTGACAAGCATTGGATTCCATGTAATGATAGTTCATATGAGAGAATCACTCAAAACAATTTGTAGGCTTTGATTATGCTTTTTCGTGCCTTGTTTTTTGCTTCAACATTTGATTTAATACACTTTGTGTATATCTTGCAACCACTACATTTCATTTGATAACATTTCTTTAGGGAATTATATCAAACCGTTCATCCTTCTTCTCTATTGCACCACACAATTTTGAGGCATTCTTTCAAATAGTTTGCATGTTTTTGTCTAGGCTTCCATATTTTGACATGTATGGATGTCCACGCGTTGTTCGTAAGATCCTCATATTGATAGAGGTAGTGAGGATGCTCACAAAGATTGTGGAATTCTGCTTTATACCTATCAATTTCATTTGTTTGAAAGTTTCTAAAGTATTTTCAACAAATCCATTTCGTGCAGAACCTGCAGTCATCACGATCCATGAGGTCGTGATTTCTATGAGGCATCCTTTCAAACAATTTACATGCATTCCAATGCCTTAGATGCAATTACATCTGATAAAAAATATACAATCATTACATTGCTGAGATGGCATTCCTTGAAGGCGTTTAGGTAAACATCTCACTTGCCTTGTCTGCACCTTTATTCTTGGAGAATTTTGTTAAACAGTTCAGCTGCCTTCTGCCCTGCACATACCAACAATCATGCATTCCATTGGATGGCATGCCTTTGAGACATTTTGCAAAATAGTTTAGTCGCTTTCTATGCCTCTATATTGTGCATCTCTTGCAATCATTGCATTCCATGAAATGAAATTTGTTGTCACATTCAATACACCAATCCCGTGCCTCCCATTTTGGCACTAGTAGAGAAGTTGGCAAGGGTTGTAGCATTTAGCTTCACACCTGCCATTTCATTTGCTTGAAATTTTCTATGCCTCCACAGTTGCTTATGTAATCATAAAAACCTTTGTATGTATGACACATTCAAGAAAAATAGATTCCAAAATCATGGTGTTTTCTTTTACAAAGTTGGCTGCATTTGTGGGAGGGATTTTAAAAAATTTCCTATGAATTTATTCTTATAGATACAACATGTGTTTACAACATTCCATGAGACCACATTTCAATAGTTGGTATGCCTAATCTATGTGCTTCCCCAAATTACCTGCAAGTGTGCAACTTTCTCACAAGTAGTTTTGATAATCTCCTTTTCTTTCTTTTAAATATTCAACTTTTTGAGTTTTGAATCTGCTAGCATAGTAGCAATAAAGAGGAGTTTTGAAGTTTTGAATAAGGTAGCAGGGGAGCAATAAGGAGTTTCAAAGCTTCAGTTTTGATAGCAAGGGAGCAATAAAAAAATGTTTTAAATTTTTAAATGAGGTAGCAAGGTAGCAATAAGGAGTTCAAAGTTTCAATTAAGGTAGCATGGTAGCATTAAAGAAGTGACAAAGTTGTGAATTGGAGAGTGAAATAACATTAGGTAAAGAATGCGTGTATGAAACTAGATTCAATTCACCATCAACCAATAAAACCTTTAAATGCTCAAAAAACTCCTTTTTATGAAATCTAGAATAGCCAAAATTGGGCAAATACACAATTTGTTTGAAGTGATCAAAGCATCGTTGTGCTACATCTGACCTATTGAAAGCCCCTTCTAAGTTAAGTCTATAATAGGTGTTGCTATCTGTGAAAATCCCTTTAAGCATCATTGTGCTGCATCTGACCAACTGAAAGCCCCTTCTAAGTTAAGTCTGTAAGAGTTGTTGCTATTTGTGAAAATCCCTTGAAAAATCTTCTATAGAAACCACATAACCCAAAGAATCCCTTAAGTTGAGAAAGATTCATTGGTGGAGGCCAATCAACAATCACTTTGATCTTTTCAAGATCAACTCTAACACCCTTGGAGCTAATATGGCCAAGGTAAAGAAGCTTTGTCAAACTCGCATTTACTTGGAATAAAGTGATTCCCTCTCTAAACTACTCAACACCTCATTAAGATGTCTCATATGCTCCTCTCAAGTCTTGTTGAAAATCAAGATATCATCAAAAAATATAAGGACAAACTTCTTGAGTTGATTAAGGAATACCTTGTTCATACAAGACTAAAAAGTAGCTAGGGCATTGGTTAAGCCAAAGAGCATCACCAAAAACTCAAAATGACCATAATGGCACCTGAATGTCGTCTTCTCCACTTCCTCCTCTCTAACCAAATCTGATGGTAACCTGACCTCAAGTCAATTTTAGAAAAGTAGCAAGCTCCATGCAACTCATTAATCAACTCATCTATCTGAGGAATATGATACTTGTTCTTAAATTTTTGTTTAAAGCCTTGTAATCAATGCACATGTGCATTGTTCCATTCTTCTTCTTAACCAACACCACTAAAGAAGCGAAAGGGCTTCTGCTTGGTCTAATATGCCCCATATCAATCAGCTCCTTAATAGCCTTTTCTATTTCATCCTTATGCCTCTTAGGGTGTCTATATGGTGTGGTAATCACCAATTTGGACCCCTCCTCAAGCTCTATAACATGCTCCATGCCCCTATCATGAGGTATCCTAGGAGGTATGCTCCCAAATACTACACTGTCTTTAGACATCAACCCCTCTACATCATGATTTTAAATCCTCTTTGTTTGCTTTGAAATTGTAGGGATGACAATACATTTTGCTGCCCACTCTACCTGGTCCTGTCTAATAAGCCTCTCCATCTTCTTGAAAGAGACTGTTCATGGCCCACCATTTGACATGCCTCTAAGTGTGATCTTCTTGCAACTTGCATCAAATTTCATTTCCATGGTTTGCAAACTCATGTAGAACTCCCCAATGGAACAAAGCCACTACATACCAAGGACCATATTAGTATCTCCTATGCTCACCTCATAGAAGTCATCTCTAAGCTCATACTTACGCAATTGAATACTCAAGTTTGGTATCTTCTTGGTGCAAGTGAGAGCGAAACCATCAACTACCATCACTTTGAAGCCTTCACAATATTATGTTTTGATGCCCCTTATAGCTACAACACCCTCATCAATAAAATTATGATGCAAGGGAGGATGGCCTTCAACCTGTTTAACACAATTTAGGATCAATCAAACAAAGATTAGATTCATAAACTCCCTAATTGCCCTCTTCACAAGTTAAGTCTGCCCTAGCTTGTAGGTCAATAGACCCATGTTTTGCAACCTATCTCCCAATTTACTCAACACCTATAGAAACTCTTTACTGATCCATATACCCCTTTTGGCCATCTTAAACATACTCCAAAACCAATATTGACTCCTTTAGAACAAATCTCTCAAAATCCAGCTTCTTCGCTGTCCTAATAGGTCAATTAGGCCTATTTTTCAAAACAACTACCCTTCAAACTTTTCCCCAGTTGAAGACAACCGCTCAGACCTTAAATTCAGTCAACATAATGACATATTCAACAATTTTTAAGACCCTAAACCTTCATTCTACTGCTGCCCCCAAGAAACCCTTGTTTTCACCATTTAATGGTAGGGTTTATTCAAACTTCACCTTCCCAATCTCACACAAACCTGCCACCAACTTAAACACCTCTAAATAGGTCTTCCCTCACTCAAAATATCATCATCTAGCATCCACACAATTCTTTTCTTCTTACTCTCTCTCAAAACCTCATATTTCATGCACAAATACACTACAAACTCCCTCAGGACAGTCTTGTTCTTCCTTGAAACTCACCATATAAATCTAAGACCACCTACCATCACCCTAGACCTACCACCCTATGCCCATCCCACATAGATACAGTAAGCAAAACACGTGGGATGGGCTTAATACATTGTTAACTCTTCAAAACCCTTAAATAGGGAAACTCGACCTGCTACAAAAATTTGGGGCTAAAAAGCTTCAAAACCTGTTTCAAAAGCTCACACCAGGTGCAAATCACAGGTAACTCTCCTCTCCACCTGATTTACAAGCTTTTAGAAATTTTTTCTGAATTATAAAGCTGTACAAATTACTAGTAAGGCAGATATTACAGTGAAAACACAGTAATTAATGCAAAATAGGGGTATTTGTTATTATTTCTCCTTCAAAACTAATTCAACAAACTTCTACCACGAAGGAATGCATTTTTTTGTACATTTCTTTCATAATTCTTCCCTCCAAAACCATCTACCAACCTTCCATATTCAATTTGACTCTTGAGCTTCCCAATTCTTGCAATTACATTATTGACAAGTTTGTCAATTTTGACAATTTTTGCACATTTTGCCTCATAAACCCCTAAAACCTCATTGAGACTACTAAACTGACTCAAACAACATCCTATGATCCCCTTAAGACCTTATTTAGCATGAACTAGGACTCAACACCCATATTTACATGTTTTTGCTCTTTTGAGCATTATTGACAACATATCAACATTGTTTTCAAGAAATGAACTCTAAATTCATTCAAGTGGCCAATGAGGCCTTATTGACACTTTTCAAGACCTTAAACTCCTAACTCAACCTAGGATTCACCAATTTGATCAAATTCAAAAGAAGCCAATAGGGTGCTCCTGCACCAATTATGAGTAACACTTGTGTCAATAAGAGTCACTATATGCTGCTCACATAACATCCCTCGAACTCTAAAAGATCCAAATTTCCAAAAGCTAGATAGTTGGGCCATTACACCATTACCTCCTTGCTCTTTCTCAGACTCTTCGAATGAACTTACATCATCACTTTCCCTTGAATTAGCTTGTTGGTTTGAATTTTTTGAAGCTAGTTCATCAGTTGAAAAGTACTCAATTTGTTTTGCTTTTACCTTAACAACACATTATGAGTTGGGTCCCGTGGATTTCTACATTAGAAACATAATTTCTTCCTCCTAAGATCATTAAGCCGATCACTATCCAATCTAGATGGCACATTTTTTGACTAAATGGAATCCTTTTGAAAGTGTTTCTTGTCCTTATCCTTCCTATGTAAGAAACCCCTGGACTAAAATTTACTTTTTGAAGTGGACTCCATGTCTCTTGCCTTTTTTATTGCATCCTATAAGGTAGGTGGACTAAGTACCTTAATCCAACCTCTCAATAGATCTGCCAAACCATCCATAAAAAAAAACAATAAGCCTCCTCTCTGAAATATCGATGAGCACTACAGATAACCTCCGCAAATCTGCAATGTATGTGTCAATTGAACCTCATTGTGCCAACTCCTTAAAATGTAACCCAGGATCCTTTTATCAAATCTATCAATCAACCTCTCAATAAACTTTGGATATGACTCAATTTGTTTATATCCCAAGGCGATCATTCCATGCTGCCATCTCTCATGAGCACTACCATTTAAATGTATAACAACATACTTTATAGCCTCATCTTCTGCCATTGGGTTGAGCTGAAAATAAGTATCTAGTTTCTATACCTGAGCCTAACTATAGTCTTCCAAAAACCATCATAATAAGAAATGGATAGCTTACCAACCTCCTTTGCAAGTCCTGATTATGGAATCTACCACCCTTGTGAGGTCTATGTCTCATCCTAACATCCATGGAGTCACAAAAAAACATTTTAGCTTGAAACTCTAGACCCGAATTCCTCCAATCTTGTAAAATTTGCTCCTGCAATTCTTGTTGAGTTGGCTCAATTTCAATTTGAGAATTATTCCTTGGAGGAAAATTAGGCATTAGGGGTGTAGTGTTGGTTGTCCTAGTCACTGTTCATTGATTATTAACACTATTATTAACCGATCCATCTTTATTTCCATCATTCCTTTCATTGACATTATTCCCATCACTGTTATTATTGTTGTTATTGTTATTACCCGTCATATTCTGAGTCACAAGTGCAAAAAACTGAGCTAGATTTTGCTCTAACTCTCATTGTCCTCTAGCAAGATCATTCAAAATTTCCCTGGTACTTGGTTCCTCACGCTCTCTCACCCATATTTAGCATAACCTGTTCAACACCTAAAAATGGGTCAATATCACCTATACCACTGCATGTGGGTAAGTCTTGAAGAAAACCAAGGATGCTTGATATAATTTCTTCCTCTAGAACTTGAGGAGGCTGCCACTAAGTTTTCCTCTATTCCCTA
>VDFB02279333.1:0-26410 GCA_007258455.2 Sequoia sempervirens
CCCTAAACCTTCATTCTACTGCTGCCCCCAAGAAACCCTTGTTTTCACCATTTAATGGTAGGGTTTATTCAAACTTCACCTTCCCAATCTCACACAAACCTGCCACCAACTTAAACACCTCTAAATAGGTCTTCCCTCACTCAAAATATCATCATCTAGCATCCACACAATTCTTTTCTTCTTACTCTCTCTCAAAACCTCATATTTCATGCACAAATACACTACAAACTCCCTCAGGACAGTCTTGTTCTTCCTTGAAACTCACCATATAAATCTAAGACCACCTACCATCACCCTAGACCTACCACCCTATGCCCATCCCACATAGATACAGTAAGCAAAACACGTGGGATGGGCTTAATACATTGTTAACTCTTCAAAACCCTTAAATAGGGAAACTCGACCTGCTACAAAAATTTGGAGCTAAAAAGCTTCAAAACCTGTTTCAAAAGCTCACACCAGGTGCAAATCACAGGTAACTCTCCTCTCCACCTGATTTACAAGCTTTTAGAAATTTTTTCTGAATTATAAAGCTGTACAAATTACTAGTAAGGCAGATATTACAGTGAAAACACAGTAATTAATGCAAAATAGGGGTATTTGTTATTATTTCTCCTTCAAAACTAATTCAACAAACTTCTACCACGAAGGAATGCATTTTTTTGTACATTTCTTTCATAATTCTTCCCTCCAAAACCATCTACCAACCTTCCATATTCAATTTGACTCTTGAGCTTCCCAATTCTTGCAATTACATTATTGACAAGTTTGTCAATTTTGACAATTTTTGCACATTTTGCCTCATAAACCCCTAAAACCTCATTGAGACTACTAAACTGACTCAAACAACATCCTATGATCCCCTTAAGACCTTATTTAGCATGAACTAGGACTCAACACCCATATTTACATGTTTTTGCTCTTTTGAGCATTATTGACAACATATCAACATTGTTTTCAAGAAATGAACTCTAAATTCATTCAAGTGGCCAATGAGGCCTTATTGACACTTTTCAAGACCTTAAACTCCTAACTCAACCTAGGATTCACCAATTTGATCAAATTCAAAAGAAGCCAATAGGGTGCTCCTGCACCAATTATGAGTAACACTTGTGTCAATAAGAGTCACTATATGCTGCTCACATAACATCCCTCGAACTCTAAAAGATCCAAATTTCCAAAAGCTAGATAGTTGGGCCATTACACCATTACCTCCTTGCTCTTTCTCAGACTCTTCGAATGAACTTACATCATCACTTTCCCTTGAATTAGCTTGTTGGTTTGAATTTTTTGAAGCTAGTTCATCAGTTGAAAAGTACTCAATTTGTTTTGCTTTTACCTTAACAACACATTATGAGTTGGGTCCCGTGGATTTCTACATTAGAAACATAATTTCTTCCTCCTAAGATCATTAAGCCGATCACTATCCAATCTAGATGGCACATTTTTTGACTAAATGGAATCCTTTTGAAAGTGTTTCTTGTCCTTATCCTTCCTATGTAAGAAACCCCTGGACTAAAATTTACTTTTTGAAGTGGACTCCATGTCTCTTGCCTTTTTTATTGCATCCTATAAGGTAGGTGGACTAAGTACCTTAATCCAACCTCTCAATAGATCTGCCAAACCATCCATAAAAAAAAACAATAAGCCTCCTCTCTGAAATATCGATGAGCACTACAGATAACCTCCGCAAATCTGCAATGTATGTGTCAATTGAACCTCATTGTGCCAACTCCTTAAAATGTAACCCAGGATCCTTTTATCAAATCTATCAATCAACCTCTCAATAAACTTTGGATATGACTCAATTTGTTTATATCCCAAGGCGATCATTCCATGCTGCCATCTCTCATGAGCACTACCATTTAAATGTATAACAACATACTTTATAGCCTCATCTTCTGCCATTGGGTTGAGCTGAAAATAAGTATCTAGTTTCTATACCTGAGCCTAACTATAGTCTTCCAAAAACCATCATAATAAGAAATGGATAGCTTACCAACCTCCTTTGCAAGTCCTGATTATGGAATCTACCACCCTTGTGAGGTCTATGTCTCATCCTAACATCCATGGAGTCACAAAAAAACATTTTAGCTTGAAACTCTAGACCCGAATTCCTCCAATCTTGTAAAATTTGCTCCTGCAATTCTTGTTGAGTTGGCTCAATTTCAATTTGAGAATTATTCCTTGGAGGAAAATTAGGCATTAGGGGTGTAGTGTTGGTTGTCCTAGTCACTGTTCATTGATTATTAACACTATTATTAACCGATCCATCTTTATTTCCATCATTCCTTTCATTGACATTATTCCCATCACTGTTATTATTGTTGTTATTGTTATTACCCGTCATATTCTGAGTCACAAGTGCAAAAATCTGAGCTAGATTTTGCTCTAACTCTCATTGTCCTCTAGCAAGATCATTCAAAATTTCCCTGGTACTTGGTTCCTCTCGCTCTCTCACCCATATTTAGCATAACCTGTTCAACACCTAAAAATGGGTCAATATCACCTATACCACTGCATGTGGGTAAGTCTTGAAGAAAACCAAGGATGCTTGATATAATTTCTTCCTCTAGAACTTGAGGAGGCTGCCACTAAGTTTTCCTCTATTCCCTATTAAAGTACCTTTGTTCTTTGTCACTCATAAGAAGCTTGTAGCTGAAATTAACTGTTTAAACATAGGCTAGCAAGAAAAACCAGCTCTGATACCACTAAAATGTTGGATGCTGTGATTGTGCTACTGATATGTGGTTGTCATTGATGTCAACACTATTAGCATTTGGTGTATTGAAGGCTATATATGTCAAGGATATTGAGAAGTTAAAAGAAGAGTTCTAGGTTCCCAGTGGTTCAGTGAAAGTAATGAAGGTGTCTTATTCTGCACGTCGAAGATAAGTTGTTATGGATTAAAGGGTTTTCTGATGAGTGTATCTAGTTCATCCACCAGAAGTTTCAGAGGTCCGCATGAAGATTTGATTGTGCTATGAATAATTGCGTTCTGACAGTGTTCCTGAGTGAAGTTTATGTGGTTCCTGTAATCTCTGTTGTTGTTGATGTTTCTCTGTTAGTTTCTATTATTTTTGGATGCTTCTAGATCATGCTCTATCTTTGTGGTACATCCACATTGATCGGTGTGCTCGTGGTCGAAGATTTTTCTCTATATGCTCAGTTTCTCGTGTTCTTGGCCGACATGATGGTTGTAGTGTGTTGTGGATCTTCGAAGTGAAATTAATTGAAGTCTTTTCATGATTGGAGTTATTAATTTGGGTCTCCACTATGTTGTGGCCGACCTTGGTGGATTCACATTGCAAATTTATTTGTAAATTTGGGCCGACATTGAAAATCTGTTTTATATTTTGTGGCCAACTAAGTTGTTGATGAAATCTCATGTTGCGGATATATAAGAGCGATTGTTTCATCGATGTAATGTATGCAAAAGAAGCTCAGAGTGCTCGGTATGCTCCTATGTGTGTATGTGCGAATATCATTCGATTGTAGAGCAGCGTGTGAAGAAGGTTGAGTGAAGTGTAAAGAAGTTTGAGCGAAGAGCAAAGAAGGATTTTTGTGTTTAACCAGAACTGTAATCAGGCTTGTGTAGAAGCTATTCTCTTAGTTCACAATTTGGATGGTTTTAATCCAAATCTTTGGACAGTGAGTCCTCTTTTGTAATTGAGTAGTGAGCTCTAGGCAATGTGCCTGAATGAATGTGCATTCCCATTATTCATATACTTTTAATAGGGTATAATATTGTGGACTAACTATTACCTGATTTTTAGCTTTCAACTGAAATCAGGTATCCTAGTGTTTGTTCTTTTCATGTTGTTTAAACATTTAAAGATAAACCATAAAACTGCTAGTTTCAATATGCATGAAGGAGTGATTGTCAAATAAGCAGATTACATTTTGTCATTTCAATGATGCATTACAACAAATGAAAGGAGAATCACATATATACAAATGTAGTCTTTATTGATAATCTTGAAATATACATGTCCCTCACAAGCCAAGGGACTAAATCTCTTATTCAATGAACCTATTAAACAACTCATACATGAATAAGTAGAATGAAACAAGAGAATGTGCATGTGAGAATGGAACTAGTCATTGCTTGTGAATGACTGGTTACAAGTCAGCCGTTGTCATGTTGTTGCTGCCCCGAAGCACTTGTGTCCCTTCCAACTCCGTAGTGCTTCTCACCCTGCATCTAAAGAAAACATGATGTTAGAGCGAAGCTCTAAACAATGAAAGATTCAATCCTTACATACACACTACCTATGCATGTATAAACTGATCCATAAGTGCATTCAACAAAAACATTCAACATATGCATTTATTTTCTAACTATTTGCTTCATGTGCAGATTTAGGACAAGTCTGGTTACTGTTCCATTATCAGATTAAATGATAGCATGTGGGGTAAATGTGGCTCCCACGAGGGTAGAGCTCAACATGCTTTGAAGAAAAAGGAAATTGAGCAACTTGATCAAAGATTTATATCTTATTAATGCATTAAATCAATATGGAATCACACCAGTTGATCAACTTTCACTATCAGATTCAAAAGATGCATCAAGTTCAATTATGCATCTATTAAATATGAGGAAGCATTTCAAGTTGTTGTCAAGCCCCTCTCACCGTAACCCTATGGGGCAGTCACACATCACATAGGAGGGTGAGCTGTTTGGTCACCCACATATGTGACTTGTGGCTGTCCAATAAAGTTAAAATGAGGAGACAGTGTGTATTTATTACACATAACCAGAAAGAGAGCAATGGTTGAGTCAAGGTCATGATACAAGTACAAAGGACAACACCTTTGCAAAAGCTACAAGGGCAGATGGGATTGATAGTGTCTATTCATAGATGTACTTGTGGAAATGAATGCAATAAGTGAAGGTCATTGTCATTAATAAGGACAACAAACCATGCATACTACAAGGGTCTTATGAAAGGACAACCATAATAGATGTATGCTACATGACATTAGGGATAGTCATTGCATTTAAAAAATGTGGAAGCAAATGAGCGATGTTTCACCTTGGTGGTGAATAATGAACTTGATATAAGCCATGCAATGATGAGTGGCATTCGACAAACAACAAAGATCAGCTGCATAAACATCAAAGAAGTTACAAGTTGACAAGTATGGGGAAGTACTCAAAGCATGGGGCATAATTGTTTTCATGGCAAGGAAACATGGCCACCTAGTACCAAAATCTGCCTGTGAGATCATGGCCCGAAAGAGTGAAAGGGGAAAATCAAAGAATCTATAACTTGCTGCCCTCATATGTGAGATAAGTGAAAGTCCTAAATTGTTTTCTACATTGGGAATATGATGAGTTTGAAAGCACTCCAAGCATGTCAAACAGGACAGCCACAAAACAAAATCTGAAGTTGCATGAGGCTCAATTCAAGGCCTTCTCGATCAAACTTTAGACAAACAAGTTTGCCAGATAACATTCAATGCATGATGTTTAAGAAAGGCAAAAGGAAAACACATTCAAGAAACATCAACTCTAGTTGACATAGATAATATGCCTATTATAAACATGTCATTACAAGAGGTTTATGACAGCAATAGAACCCTCATAGGCCATAGTACAAGTGTATATGAATAGCAGCCATGAGGTGTAGGACAACATCATTGTCCTCAAAAAAAAAAAATAGCAACAGATGCTGATCAAATGAATATGGAATTCAGTGAAGGAAACCTTTTAGGTACTGTCCAATGCATGGAGGGCAGTCCTTTGCTAGCATCATTATGCGTTAAAGCTTTTCATGACAGTTTCAAAACTGAGTAGGACTGTCACAAACAAGTCTTCATTGCTTGTGGTAGTTCAAGGTTGTGAACAGTCCTCTTTAAGTGACAACCACATGGAGTGTCTACAGTAGCCTTCTCAAGCAGTTTTGGTAATCATGTCAATGACAAAGTGACAGTATGAAATGGTAGAAGGCCTATCACATGATCCTTGTCCAAGGTAATGATTTTGAGACATTCATAATAATACATCTGCCCACTGTCATAGTGACAATTATAAAAGGCTAAGCACAGCCAAGTAGCCATCATCAACACTATGCAAGTGGTATGGTAGGAGAACAGAAGAAGTCACATGAAAGAAGTCCAAGAGAAGTGTTAGCGAGTGGTAACATGGGGTCAAGATCAAGGGGGCAGTGAGGAGTCTCAGTTATAAGCTGCAGGTTACATCTCAAAAGGTATGATTCTTTCGTTTTATTACTTTAGATGCAACATTTATGAATGCCAGTCCTAACACCAGTGAACAATGAAAGAGCAACAATGCATTTGGCAATACTCATTATTCATCTACAAATGAGGTAGACTATGGATAAAGGCAGTGATCTACAAGCCTGTTAAGAGTTGAAGAGGTTAACATGCATCACGGTCACCCTAAGAAAGTAGTCAAAAGCACTGTGTTTAACACATAAAGATGCTATCATCATGGTCTTCATTGACAAGAGCATTGAGAATGATGAGGGCATCTCATGCTTTCTTCAAGCAGATGATAAGCTAGCAAGAGGCATGATGCAAGATAGTGAATGGCCGAAATCAGAAAAGAGCATATGCTTATCAATGAACTATACAGTGGAAAACATCAAGCCACCAAACATTGTACTATCAAATGATTTACAAATGAAAGAAACTTCAAGGGATATTGAGCTCTGCAGGGAGAGATTTCAGCACACAAGGCTAATGAGTGTATAATTACTTAATCCTATTGTACACAATCCCAATTCACAGAGTGCCCTTACTTGCAGTGTTTAGCTTCATGGAGGAGAGAAATCAAAGGGTAGAGTATCATTTTAGATTACATAGGTGGAATGGGCTGCCCAGGATGCAGCATGTAGTGAAATTTTTTCAATCCATTGGGGGCTGGTAAGATGACAGTGAAAGCTATGATTATTGGCTATATGCAGCTTTGTTACCAAATGATAGATAGACTATGAAGTCTCGGACTGGTTCCACAAATAATGGAAGGGACACTAAAGGAATGGGGGCAGTTTTGCTTGGAAATGATTTACAAATTCTATCTTTAGGCCAAGAACCATAATAACAAAGGTGGTCATCATTGTCCTCAAAAAACAACAAATGGAAGCCATTATTCATGTGTGGAAGGAACAGTTGCAATGGTTTCATATTTAGAGTTCAAACTTGATATTCATAATGTCCATTATCATCAAAATGCATACTACAGAAAACCCAAAACAGGGTTTTGCAATTAAAATTCAGAATGAAGCAGAAAATCGTAAAAATACAAGAGGATCCAGTTTGAAAAAATGGAGGCTGAGCCTCAGCAAATTCTTTCTTCTTCTGCATTCCAGTAACCCATCTAGGTTGCAAAGTTTTTTGAAATACAAGAAGGAAATCAAAGGAATACATGAGGGTTTTCAGGAAATGAACACAAATGACATTTTTTTTTCCCTCTTCATAGCCGCGGCCAGTGAGCCATTTTTCTTTTGAAAACAACAGAAAAAGCACCAAGCTTATTCAAAGCTGTAGATAATGAAGTATCTCAAATGCTATCACAAGGAGTTTAAACAAAATGAAAGACATTTTAAAGCTTCTATTCAAGCTCTTCTTGCTCATAAAAGGAGGAGAATGTCAATGAAAGGTCGGCTGGGAGCTTACTCGAGCTCGAGCAGTGAAATGTGCAGAGTTTTGCCACTCAAAACTTCCTGTCAAGCTTCATACAAGCTTCTCATGGCGACTGCCAAACAAGAGAGCAACAACAGAAAACAAGAAAATGAAGCAAAGGTTCATCAAAATGCTACAGGCCGCAGCCTCTAAGTTAAAGAAACGACCTTCAAAAGTATGATGAAATGCAGTTTGACACAAACAAATACATTTACCTGTGTTTTCATTCAAGAGGATGACAAAAATCGACAAAATCAGCCAATCTGCACCATTTTCCTGTGTTTCTTCCAAACCCCATGGTGGCAGGGCTTTGCTCCAATTTTTCCAACCTACAAAATGATGAACTTTCCTTTTTGTTTTGGTATTTTATGATTAGGGTTTGACCTTTTGGCATTTCAATGGGATTTTTTATCCCTTATTTTAAAAATCAAACACATGGTAAATGTGATGGGGGCCGAAAACTCATGAGTATTAACTTAGGCATTCTTGCCTTCATTTCTTTTCCCCTTATTAAAAAGCATTGTGCCTTTTCAAAATGTTGCTAAGTGTTTCAAGCAACCTACTGAGTGTGCCAAATCAGGTCATGCCTTTGACCTTTTGATTATGATGCCTTAGTGGCTTGTGACTTGGAATATGCTTTCCAAGTGACTTGGAGGTCGGCCATATTGGCCAAGTGCCTATAATGCCTTTGTAAACATGTATCTTACCATGTGTGTCCAAGAATGCTGAGTAAGGTAGGATAGTATAGTCAAATTCCTTAGAAACTTTTTGAAGGCTTTTGGCTATGACATTGTATGTTACATTTGTCGTCAATTTTTGAAAATAGCTATAAGTGATTTGAAAATCATTTTCAAATGCAAATGTAATACATTTTAAGTGGTGGGGCCCTTTAAGTTGAGTTTAATTGTAAAGTGATTTGCTAAGTGGTGTTTTATAAATCACTTAACAAAATCACTATATTTATGCTTTAAAAGGCCATGTGTTTTAAAAAACACACATATTGCATGACTTGTGAGTGGGTCTAGATTTGGTGATGACTTGTCAACATGGAGAAAGTGTGGGAGGATGTATTTGGCTATTTTGGAGGCTATTTTGTTTTGTCACACCTTCAGTGTGACCTTGGACTTGGCTTGTTTTCTCTGCATTTGGAGGACTTTTGGAGTGTTTTTGGAAGCTTCTATTTTGGCTGGTGTGCTTCATCCGACCTAGGGTTTCTAGAAGGATTTGTGTCGGTTGTTGGTTGCAGTTTGGCTTAAGTATGTTCATTTTGAACATTTTAGGGGGTTCTTTCTTCCTTCTTGCAGGCATTGTGGCTTTTGGAGCCCTTTTCATGGCAGAGGACTGCATTGTGACTCATTATCAGACATTTACAGCAGTGTGTAACACCTTTTGATTGATAAGTTAATATATTTTACCTTCTTATTATGCTGTTTTATTGTGAAAGCTTTAGAAATGGTTGATGAAATTTTATGGCAGAATTGTTTCCCCTTTGGTTTTGTCCTGTTTTCTTTTCCTTTATGCAGTAAATATGAATTTGCAGGTCATAACATGTGTTGAGTCAGTTTACGATAAAGTCTAAAGCTGTGAGGATGCCATTTTCTTCCTTCTAGATGTTGTCCATGACATTTTCAACCTTGTTATGAAACACTGATGCAAAGGCATATGGAGTTTTGAGTTGTGTAAACTGTTGTTAAGTTATTGACCACTCTTGTGTGTGGAAGCAGTTGTATTGATCTGGGAAATATCATTAGGTGCATCACCATAGGGGTTAGTTTTCTTTTCATGCTTCTTTCTGCCCTTTTCCTAGCAGGAAATAGTTTAGGTGACACCATCAAAAGGGGAAGCCAACCCATAATCTGGAGGTCTGCTTTCAAACAGGTTACCCACAACTTGAAAGCAGTCCCATGTTGACCCAAATCTGTTGAGTTCTCATTGAAAGCTTAGCATTTAGGGTGCAGATTTGGGGAACCAGCACTAACCTCCACCGTGGTTTTTCCCCTAATAGGGTTTCTACGTAAAAATCTTGGTGTTCTCTGTGTTTCTGATGTGTTGATTGTTCATGGTTTATTATTCATTCATCAGATCTGAGATTAAGTTAAGTAAAGGTTGAAAAGTTCTAAATATTCTCTGACAACTAATTCACCCCCCCCTCTCAGTTGTCTGTCCTTGTTTTTCCAACATAAAATGTTCACCCCTACTTGATAATATCAATTTTCTTACAACCTCACCATGTTCATCTCAGGTAATTTTTCAAACATGTTGCATATGTCATAGAGTTTAAATTTGTTTTGTTTTCAGATGTAGGTAAACGAAACTTAATACTATTACCACACAATTTAATTCCCCCGACATTCAAATTTAAAAACCATCTCTTTACCAGCAATGAACAAGATATACGACAGGTCATATATTAACATGAAATTTTGGGCTCATCAAATAATAAATAGTTTCCATACATTTATAAACTAATATCTGACCTGTAATGTGTTGTAGCAGTACATAGCCCTTTCAAAATTGGTATAGCTCCTCCAATAGTGGTACGACGCCTCCCCAAAATAGTATGACCAGTTTCAACAAAAAATATGGCTCCTTTCAATATTAAATATGGCAGTCTAGTAATTTTTGGCAGCTCCAAAAGAAAATGGCGATGAATGTTCAAGAACAGCAGTTACCAAATAATAAATACTCAACAAAGGCAAACTGTGCCATGGAGAAGAAAGGATGCTACGATTTGTTCATTTGAAACCCGACTCCACTTTCCTCTTAATCGTGTCTATTAATTTTGACCTGATGATTAAGATTTCCTCACTAGCCACATCACACATTTCTAGACCCCCGAAACTATATGGCGAATCGAGGAAGTAATATTCCAAAGTCAAATAATTCCCTTTCATTATCTATGCAAATCCATGAACTTAAATCTGGCACAACAGTCAAAATTAAAGTTTGTCTTCACTAAATATCACACAACTTTTCCAAACTATCATACGGAAAAAAGTACGGAACTTTGACTACAGTTTCTCCTTAAATGTTACACAACTCTCAAGAATAAACGAAGCAATATAAAGTATCGTTGCCAATATCAACAAACAATATTGAACTTAGCGTCCAAACTATGTATTTCCTCTTACTGTAATTCCCAGCTTACCTTGCGAAGGTATCTAGCCAAGTGAAATAAACCTTGAATCTTTTGTCATAAAACCAAAAAATCACTGAAAATACCAAATTAGCACCTTGCACAATTCTTGCCTGGAAAATCACCCAGGAAGCCTATTTCAACTCCGAGGATTATATTCTTCATGGAGGATTCCACCTCCACAAAGTCTCATAAAAAACAGCAACAAAAACCACTTTTCCAAAAATATCATGCATAATAAAAAGTGAGTTCCAAAATTGCTTTTTTTCCTTTTCCAAATGTAACTCTCATGTGAATTCTTGAAATTCTCTTTTTCCCATCTTTTAAGTTAAAACTCAAGTCACCTATTTAATTCCCACTTTAAAATATTAACTTAATACCTTTTTGAAAAAATACCTTATGTCTCACCTTTTAATAATATTTTAATTAACACTAAGTTAATATTAAATTTAATTGAAAACATTAGCATTAAATTAAAATATTATATTGCCAACTATAATTCAAGAGTTGACATTGCAATATCTTTTTGCTTTCCTATACTCCACCTCTCCTTGTGCTACTTACTAGGTAGGGGCTTGATTTTTTTTGAGATGAAGATCTTGCTCATGCTTCAAATTGAGCATGTTTGATAGCTTTACACTACTGGTTGCATTATTTTTTATTGCTGTGTTTTGGAGAATGCTAATATTTGGCTTTAAGTTGACTGCACTCCCAAAAAAGGTTTTGAGCCTTGGTGGAATACCTTTGTGGATGTAAGATACCAAGTGACTGACCTAAAAACAAGACCTCTCCATGCAGTAATAATAAAATTCGGCATGCATGTGATCACCTACTTCAAGAAGAAAAGTGTATCTATCTTTTAAAATAGCAAACACATCCCTTAATTCAATATCCAAAAGTATATTAGCAATATCCTCTTCAACATTTTTTTAAACAAGCTCCAAATCAAGGCCAAAATCTTGCTCTAAAATCACATCCTCTTCAACAAAAAGAGTAAAACACTTTTAGAGATTACAAACATGTCCTTGCTTCACTCTCCCACATGATAGAAAATGTCTCTCTAATCCATACCACTGTAATCATCCTCCACAAAACAAGGCAACTTTTCAAATGAGTCAACATCATCCTCCAAGGGCCCTTAAAGAATATCTTGCCAAGCAAGCTCTTATTAAGGAGACAGATACTCATGAATATGAGCATTCCCAAACCTCCATGGCAGCTAAGAAGTCACCTAAGCCTTCAATCTCAAAAAGTTCTTCAATGTTTGAGCTTTCATTTGAAGAGAATGATTCTATTTGCTTCTTTTGCACAGGAATATTTGTGCCACAAAACAACCTCTTTCTCCTCTTATCAACCTCATAAAAGCAAAAGAGAAGCTTTTGAATGAATCAAACCTTAGAGGATTCAAGGATGCACTTGAATTTGCATCTTCTGCAAACAAAGAATGAACATGCTTTGCTGCAAAAACTGATTGGACATCTTCCTTTTTCTCGATTGGGCAAGAAATATCATATTTTGCACACACATCACATATGAAGAACATTTTATTCTACACCATAAGATGTTGATCTTCTATTCCAGGGCAAATTAAAGCTTGAGAAGAGCATGCATTGGGCTGATTGAAGTGCATTATAATGAATTGAACATAAATGTAGTTTTCTAGATTAGGCCTTGGTGGATTTGGGATGACGAGCTACCTGGGCGAATTTTGGATTGCAAGCTGCCTTTTGAAGCCTTTGAAATTAGAAAAATTTGCAACAAGATTCTTCATTTCAACCATTTATTGGGATCAAACGATTTTGTGGGATGGGAGCAGGGTGGGTTTAAATTTTTTATTTGTTCATAATGAATGGCTTGAGGGGAATCACAGGGTTTCAAACTTTTGGGAGCAAGGAAACTACAGGCATAGGGGCAATTTTCCTAGCTTGTATAAGATTTTTCTCTGCTCAGAAAACAAAACTATAGGCTTCTGGAAGGGTTTCACGAATTAGCAGTTTAATCATTAGAGCAATTTCAAAATCAAAAGCTTTCAAATAATAAAGAAATGCAAAACCTGGTAAAGGACACACATCGACAGGTATCCTTTCCCAAGTCCTTTTGAATTTGAAGTTGAAATCAAGCATGGGTTCTGTGGAAGCTTGTAATGTCCCCAATATAATTTTTTCTATTTTCTGATTTTGCATTTTTTTTCTTTTTGAAATTGTGCAAACTGAAATAGTATAAATATTAAATATATATAGCTACAGCGACTTACAACAGAAGCAATCAAAATGGAACTAACAATATAGGAAACTCAGCTTATTTAACTCCACAGGACTGGACTATTTACAAATATAAATATACTGATCTGGAAATGGGAAATTCAAAATTACATAGGATAGATACCAACTAATTGATTACCATACAGCAGATCTGAAATACTAGATTGATGGCTGGATAATGAATGCTGGTAAACTGTGGGCAGATCTTCTTGGTATCGAACCCCTTCCCTGTCCCATAGATGATCAACGGATTTGCCTTGAGTCAAACAATATGATGCTGGCCAGACCTGTAAGTAACCCTGGAATGAAGTAATCTGCCTGAGACTAGCTCCTATTCATCCACAAAATGTAATGTCCCCTTCTCAAACCTGATCTTCTCAGTGACCGTTGGCCTTTTTCTGGAAACCCGAAGGCTAGTCGGAAGGTAAAATTAGGGTTTCCTATTTTTAAGGATGTCTTTGCTCGGAGTTGGTGGATTCAATGGCGGATTCTTTCTGGGTTTTCAAAGAGCTTCGCAGTGGTATGTTCATTTCGGCATTCTGAGCATTTTCTGGAATTTACTATTTTTAGTAAATTCTTTTTTTAGCAGCTTTTCAGTTGGGTTCAGCTTGGTTGACTTCCTGCTTCAGTTTGATCAGTTGGCTTGCTCATTGTTGGCTTCGGGGCGCATTTGGAGAGATTAGTTGAGCTATTTTATTAAAGTCATGTTTTAATGTTATAATTTAACGTTGACCCCCCCTTAGCCTAGCTTATTCACTTTAAGTCTTTTTAAAAGGTGTTCTTTAAGGGTGGCGCCTCATTAAAGAGAATTAATTATATTTTTTATAAAGATTATTATAAGCTTAAAGTGGATGCCATTTTCAAGGAAAGATTAAATGATATTAAAAGATAAAGTGCTTGGAAAAGTGGGACGCCACCTGTGGAGAAATTAGGGTTTTGACTCTGGAAAAGAGTTAGGGTTTCGAGAAGGTCAACCGAAATTTATAAAAGGAAGACTTTGAGCATCATTTCTTATCTTTGGACTACAGTACTGTTATGCTGCCGGTTTGGCTCTGGGTTTGCTTCGAGGAATGAAGGCCTCCTAGCTCGGGCATCGCTTCTTGTTTGTAAGACAACAACTAGTGGTGATTTTAGTCTAATTTGTGAGTTCCTTGAAATTTGTGCATTGTAATCAGCATTGTAATTCTTAGTTTCTGATTTCTGCATATTAGAGGTTTTACAAAATTGCATTGTAGCTACAGCAGATTTAGATTTTTATTCATATCTCAAAAAAGACAAAAAATATAGTTTTGGGTAGTGTCTCATTTCATCAGTCTGTCAAGGGCGAACCATTAGCTAGAGATTCAGATTTTTTTAGCAAAGTTTGGTATTTTTAGAGAGAGGTCGAATTTCTGCTGAGGCCGTACCATTGTGTACTGTCTTGGGATTCGTGCAAATTGTATCTGAAGTATTTTGATCAGTTTTAAGGATCAGTCTTGGTCGCCTATGTCCTCTGAGTGCATTGCATTTTATGGTATATCAATTGGATGCTTATTGAGGAAGTTATGAACATTTCTTTGAATTTGTAAGTTGCTGGTTACTCATTTGTAAGTGCAGATCTGTGAAATCAGACTTATAAATCTGGCCTTTAAGAGAAGTTAATGTTTGGCAACCTTGAACAAGCCAAGAAGAAACAATTATCTGAGGTACTGTCAATCTTTCATATTCCTATGCACGTGGCAGGCAAACGATTCTTATTTTGTAAACTGACAGTAGTACTGGCAGTCATTTTCAGTCTTGTTCACATCTGAGTTGTAATACTCTCTTTCATTATGAAATTGTTTTGTAATAGATAAATCTCCGCCCTATGGTAGCTACTCTCCCAATTTGGGTTAGCAAGCACATTCTGGGTGTTGAGTATTTCCAGCTTTCAGCATTTCTTTTCAAGCATTGTACTTGTAACACTCCGCCATATGGTCGCCCCTCACTCCATTCTGGATTGGGTAGCACATACTTGGTGTCGAGTTCCCTTTCAGCAATTAGAGTAGAAGATCCTCTGACCATATGCTCGCCATCATCGGCGCCATTCTTGGTTAGAGTTACAGCATAAGCAATTTGATTTAGATCCTCTGACCAATGCTCACACCTTGCCCACATCGGGATCCTAGTGTACATTCTGGTTAGAGTTGTTTCAGCACGTTTTGGTTTATCTTCTAACCTTAACGGGTGCATTGATTGTAATTTGAAATTTGTGAAAATCGAAAAAATTGGCTTGGAATATTTCACAAAACCCCAATGGCAGTAGGGTTGCCACAGTCCCTTCTGTGAATTGCTACTCATATTGTGGTGTGGTAAGGCTGTGATGCTGCCACTAACTGGTTCAACTCATCAAACACTGACAGCTCAGCGAATAGCAGCAAAGATAACTCTGGAATTCTAGTAACAAACCCTCCCAAACCTGCATCCCAACAGTGATCTCTGAATATACTAGTTACTCAGCCAATAATGCTTCGATTTGTACAGCCACCCTTGGAAAAGTCCTTAAAATGGTGCAAACTTGTCACGAGTGCAAGTGCTCCAATAAATCAGCAACATCAAATTGAAATAAAGTTTGAAAATGCAGAAATTGTGGTCCCTTGATGATAAATTATTTGCTTGCAAATCAAATCACCGAACTGCTGGAAATTCACATAAACTTGCCCAAGTTTGTTCCAATGCAACCTCCATGTGAAGATGCCCTAGGTGGATATGAGGGTTTCTGTCCCCAAACCCGGAAAAGGAGATCCAAGAGTTTTCATCCTCCTATACCTCAAAAAATAGACAATGGTTTTCTGTAATGTCCCCTTCCTAGGCAATACAGTTGATTCAGGGGGTTAGCCTATCATTCAGATCCTCGTAGGCTGACAGATGTGTTTAGAGGGTCATTTTGGCAGCTATCTAGTGTTTGGGGACACTACTCCATCAGTTGATTCAGGTTTTGGGCCTTGGCAGGGACTTATAGAGTCGGTTTCAGGCACTTACTATTTATAGTAAGTCAGGTAGGCAGGAGTTGCTATTTCTAGCAGGGCACCTGGTTCAGTTGGTCAGCTCAGTTTCGACCCAGTTTGATGAATTGATGAGCAAACAGTGATTATTGAGGCATTTGATAATTATTAAAAGTTTATTAATTTGACTTTATAATATAAAGTCACTTTAATGAAAAAATTAAAGTAATTATTTAATGGCAAATTATAAAGTATTAATACTTTATAATAAAGAGATAAATAATTTTAAATGAGTATTTTATTATTCATCAAAAGGGGATGCCATTATTTAATTGTTTTGCTTAAGTAAAAAAAAAGAAGGGCGATTTAATTAATATTTTAAATGCTCATTATTTGCCTTTTGAGAAGGGGTCGACTTATTGAGAGGAGATATATATTTCACAAAGACAAATCGAACTCATTATGTTATGATTATTCTAATATGTCTATTTTTCTCTCTGATAGCATTGGGGTTTGTGAAACAAGGGTTTCTACAAATCATTGGATTTTGGAGAACGTTCCCTCTTCAGAATCAAACATACTGAGATTGTGCAATACCAATTGAAGCTTGTCAATAGAGTGGCTTCACACAGGAGTCATATTTGAGCATATTTTGGAGTTTATATTTAGAGTTTGGGTCAATTTACATCAGAGAAGGGATTTCCTTGGGCGGCTGGTCAAATCTATCATCTAACACGAATTTCAAGAAGTATACAGCTGTCTTTGTTGCTGTTGTCAGGCCGTACCACAGCTGGGAAGACGTCTTCTTTCTTCTGGACAAAAACGCCTTGCTTTTTTAGGCGATTCTACTTCTACTTTGGGCACATATCAACCTCAAGCATTTGGCGTCCATCTTTGGCTGGGAAATCATTGATTCACAAATAGATCGAGCCTTTCATCTATTTATCTCATGGCTGCAAATAAACCAGGTTATTGAAATTAATTAGTGTTGCCTTTTTGATTGCATGTTATCATTCCAGTGTTGTAAACATTCAGAAAGCCAATAAAAATCATTGCAATCAGTTTAGAAGTCGATTCACTCAAGAATCTGTATTCTTTATTTTTCTATAAATTTTAGAATCTCTTTTATGCAAAATTGCATCCTTTCAATATATTGCAAAAACCAAAAATAAATAAAAAACAAACAAAAAAATTGCATTCACAGTCAGAAGTTTTGGGTTGAGAGACACCTGGTCTCTTACAGGTTTTCCTCCTTGGATGCAAATTCAATCATGAAGTCCAAAGTGGAAAATGCTAATTGAAGCCAAGTGCCATCCTTTTATATCTTTCCATTTTGGGCCCTTGGATCTTGTTGTGACCTTTTCACACATCGCCCCATTCAAGATGGGGACCCCTAATTTTTGCTCCATTCTGGTCTTTTGGCTTTGGTTTTTGTCTCTCTCTCTCTCTATCTGTCTGCCTTCTGGGGACATTCCCGTCTGCAAGCTTAAACGTGAAATTTGGCCAAGTCTGGAAAATTAGGGTTTGTACTTTCCTCGTCAATCTGTGGTCAAACAAGATGAATAAGTTGAAAATGGTGATTAACACTGAGGTCAGTGTGCTTCCAGCAAGTTTCCACTGAAATTTCATCAGATTCCAACTACTTACTATTTTTAGTAAGTGTGCAATTCAGGGTGTTTTCTCAGCACTTTTGGAGTTTCAATCGTCACACTGCATTCAGAGCCCATCAAGCTACTCGCGTGCAAAATTTGAGCTGAAACCGACCACCTACTATTTTTAGCAATCCAGCTTCTAGAGTAGATTTCAAGGCTTATATGCAGAGTTTTCTGGTGCATGTCGGATGATTCCTTCTAGGTTTTCTGAGACCTCCGCGATGGTGTAACATGCAAAGTGAGATAACAACTTTCAAAGTTCAGCCTTCAGAGGCTATTTTTAGGGTTTGCATGTCAGGGTTTCCTTTGCATGTCTACATATTCTTTATGGGTTTTTCGAGAGCTTCGCGATGATGTGACATGCAAACGGAGATGGTCACTCATTTAGGAACTTACTATTTTTAGCAGGTGCATCCTGGCAGCCGCCTCCCAGCACTTCAGAATCATGAGTTGATCGCAATGCAATAGAAACAAGAACAAACGGAGATCATTTGATATGCATGCAAGATGAATTAGGGTTTCCAGCTTCGGGGCTCGAAAAAAGGGGTAAAAAGTAAGAATTTTCAAAAACCGAGGTATACCACCGCGATCAGTATCTTTCAGGCTATCCGCTGGTAAAATTTGAGGGCAAACGGAGCACTTACTATTTATAGTAAGTCATTTCAAAAACAGACGAAAAATAGAAAGTTAGCAACAGGCGCCGATGTCAGCAGGCAGGTCACGTGGTGAGGAGCGCCTCATTCGAATTTCAAATTAAACGGAGTTGTGGAGGTATCAGAAGCAAGCATTTACTATAAATAGCCAACTACCTTCAGAAATATTCTATTTTTAGCAAGTCAACTCAGGATGGCAGTGTGAACAAGTTGACAAGGTCATAAGTCTCCTATGTTTAAAATTTCAAAACAATCCGAGCTTCAGAAGTATGAAAATCATGGGACTTACTATAAATAGCAGGGCATGGAGAAGCTGGCAGAGGTCAAGAAAAATGGCTAAGGCATGAATTTCATCCTGCAGCACCCAGGAAATGCACCCAAGGTGGTAGAGGCATCAAGAAATTTTCTAAGTGTTGATCTCATCCTGTAGACCCCCCTAAATGCGCCCTCATCTCCAGCATGTGATGAAAAAATTACTAAGTCTGAGAAAATCCTCCTGCCTAGCTAAAATGCGCCCAAGGAAGAGCTGGTGAAAGTTAGAAATTTTCTAAGTATGAAATATCCACCTCCTATGGCCAAATGCACCCTCACATGCAAGCAAAATGCTAAAAAAGTTTTTAAGTAAGATGCTTTATCCTCCTAGAGGCATCAAATGCGTCCATGAAGCTAAGAAGTCAACAAGTCAAAACATGTTGGGAGTTTCATCCTCCATGCATGCTTGAATGCGCCCAAATGAGGGCATGTGAAGACAAAATTAAGGAAGTCAAAGGGTCACAAGGAGGCATGGTAAAGGTTATTTCTCCTGTACATGTAGTATGCGCCATGTAAAAGGTGAGTATAGAGTGAAACGTGGTAAAGTTGATAAGTGAATAATAACTAGTGAAATGCGCCAAGAGGGAAAGGTAGGAAGTGTGAAGTGAAACATACTAAGGCGTTGGAAATTGCCAAGTGATAAATAATATGCTAGGTGGGTAATTTAAGAGAAGTATATCCTTCATGAAGTGCCAAATGCGCCCAAGGCATTCAAGAAAGAAAAATTTCTAAGTGAGTTGAAACATTAAAAAATTTCTCACCACAGGAGGATGAAATAAAATTTTCTAAGGCAAAATTTTCAAAGTGCTGAGTGATTCAAAAAAATTTCTAAGGCAAGGAAATTTTCCTTAGGAGAAATACGCCCAAGTATAGTGATGAAATTTCCTAGAGCACGAGTAGGATTGCCAGTGAAGGAGTCCGATGATGCCAGCTGCACAGGGTCAACAAAAATATTTTCAAGTCAGAGCAACAAGAAATGTTCACAGATGTGAAGAACGAGATTAAATTTGTTTAAAAAATTTTATTTTTCCAAGGTTCAAAATTCAAGAAAATTAAATGAACCTGTTCGTTGTGTACCCATGAATTCGACACATTCTGAAGAAAATTTTCTTCTGGGTACTGGACGTTTGCGATGAGGAATGGATTTCGAAGTCTTCCACAGTTCGTTGGGGCCTTCAGCATGAAGAATTTGATCGGTGCTCAAATTATGAATTTTCCTAAGGGAAATTTTAAAATTTTGTAAGGCAAATGTGAAGAAAATGTGTTTTCAAGGTAAAATCCTCCAGACAATGAATTTGAAAGGAACTGCCTGGGTGAATTTGCTCAAATTCTTCGTGAAGATAATCTTCCTGAGCCGGAGATGAATGAAATCAAAATTGTCAACGCTTCAGCTGGTGGAATAAATTTCTTGAAGAAGATGCAGTTGAAGTTAACACCTTCAAAAGATGATCTTAAAATGCATCTCTAAAATGCGCCCTCAGGAAGTTGAAATTTGGCTAAGGCATGAAGAATCATGAAGAAGGCAAAAGTTGGCTAGTGAAGACGATGAACGTTTGGAAGTTAGAGCATGAAAATCTAGGTAAGTAAGTGAATTTATATTAAAGTGTTCTACTCTTCTCTGCTTGCCGTCCAAGAGTCCGGGACTCAAGTCAAGATCAAGAACAACGTCAAGGAAAGAAGATCAAAACAGGTGTGAGAGCGTCTACAAGGGAATCTTCTAGGGATGGTGGACATTATTTCCTCATTTGTGCCTCTCTCCATTATAGGCGGTTTTAGGGCAAATCTTGTTTTAGGTTTGGCACAATTTGGGCCATCCGGCAGGATTATCAGTGATCCGTTGGATGGGCTATCTATAAAGGAGTCCCCCTCATTTGTAATGATTAGAAGTAGAGGTAGAGCTTAGAGATCAAACTAGAGAGTAGAGCAGAGGCACTTTAGTTGTAATATCTTAGCATAGCGTAGTTTGAAGAAGAAGGAAAGTTTTCCTTTGAAAACTTTGTAAGAGATTGTTGCGGACAAACTATTGTAATAAAAGATCTTTCATTGAATGGTGAATTCATCTTTGTTATAAGTAGCTAGCAAGATTTCTTCATCCCTTCAACTTCAAGTAGCATAAAGTAGTGTAGTTTTCAGTTCATGCAAGTAGTTTACTTTGGATTTGTGGTGTTTGATCGACGTAGCTTCTCTTTATCCATACCACTAGCGACTCGCTGACGGTGAGTTTGCCTTGCGTGGTCAACTGGACATCATTTCAAACTTAACTTCGATTGTGATTCGTATGCTTGTATGCATCGTTGTGATGGTACATGTATGTCGAATTATAATTTGAATATTCTTCGTTACTCCCCTGAAGATTGCACCGATTTTGCTGAAGCTGTCCGATGTGAGGCTAGGTGAAATCCGGTTGAAGTCTGCTGAAGTCGAGCTCCACATATCTTGCATATAACAGAACATAAACTTCTTAGGCCCTACACTCATTTAATTTCAGTCCACTTCTGGTTAGGATTAGAAATTTGTGCTCACTTGCCAAATCATTTTAATTACACGAAAGCCCTTAGTCCGTTGTCTGTTGTCAACTGTCGAACAATTGTGTAAGTCCCCTTGAAATACCAGCAATATCACATCAAGCCAACTGAGACTATTCGCACTGAAGGAACCTTGGAGTTAAATGTATGATCTATCTCGCAATCTTAGCATGCAGGAAACTTTGTTCAAGAGAGGATAGAGTAGCTGTAGGCGACTTTATTCTGTGTTGGTGTAGTCGCAAAAACCACGTCAACAGACCTAAATGTTCCTCAAGTATTTAGAAATAGTTTTTATTTTAGTACTAGTGCTTAAAAACACCTTTTATTTTAATTATAAAATATTATTAGGCTGTCCCCAAAATTACAAATTACTATGCCCAACTTTAAATAATGTTATTAATTATTTTAGTCAAAAAAAGGGGCATGACAGCTCTTTTTATTGTAGTGAGATATAAGATAAATGATAAGTTATCCACCCTCTCCTTGAATTGTTCGTGCAATAAGTTTCCCAACTAATCCCAGTCTGAAATAGACAAAGGTGTGAAGCCTTTGAACCAATCCAATGCTTTTCCCTCGAGAGATGTAGACAATAGCTTGAGAGCAACATCTAGGGCTGCCACATCATGTATTGCACATAAATTTGCCATTACCTAAATGTGGTCAATAGTAGACACAAGGCTATCTATGTAGAAATTAAGCAATGCTCTTAAAATTGTCTGAAATAAGGTTCCCTCATTGCAGCTACAAAAGGTAAATTTCTTGGGTTAGCTATTACATTTTGGGCTAAAAATATTGGAGTTGAAGATCATGCATGGCTCGCTAAAACAAAGAAATGAGATTTTGTGACTAACAAAGTCGCTAGGTGGATGACGCACTCCCCTCAAAGTAGATTTTTCTCTGATTCTCCACCAAAATCACATTATATAGAATATAAATTTGCTTCTTAGAATAAATCAAAAGGTTGAAACCTTGGACTTGTCACACTAGCATGCCAAAAATTATTGACACTCAACTATTGCAACCACCAATTGATGTACCAAATACATTCAATACTCAAGCCATGAATGCATCAACAATGGGAACTCATGTGAGTGAATGATTTCGAAATACAGAACAACCTCTGCGATCAAAATGTTGGTTCCTTCTATTCTAGCTAAGCGTAACTCTGATTGGGGTGAAAAAAACATAATGCCAAAAAGCAGGAAAAAGGCAATGCCCAAAAATAGAAGACCTCTCTAATTGCATAGAGATTAACAGCACAAGATTCAATAATCCATGGTAGTGGATAAGACACATTTAGAGCAATAAAAGGAAAGAAAATGATTATTTGCACAATTATTTGCTAACAAAAGGTCAGCAAGTTCTCAAACACATGAATTAAGGCTTCTTGAGAACAAATGAAAAAGTGATTTACCTAGATTGATAAATGGAGCCAAACAAGCACATAAAAAAAATATTTATCACTATAAACATGGTGATTGGAGAACACAGGAGGCGAGAACAAATTACACATTTATATTTGTTACCAAAGGATTGCAATAACATGAAATATCATGCCCTGAAAATCAAAACTGTGCAATCCTTATCATAGAAAAGAGGTAGTGTTAGTGTTCGGTAGCTTCAGGAGATATTTTCTCCTTAATTTATTCTTGTGAAAGCAGGTCGGCCTTATTTTTATAAAGGAAAAATTACTTGTTCAAGGTTGGCTCTAAGATGAAGGGTTGCCTAGCTTGTATAAATAGGAGAAGGTGTCTCCTCATTTCACAATTCAATCAAGCAATCTCATTCACTCCAAGTTCGCACATTAGTAGCAGTTTGCCATCCTTGTAGCAGCAAACTCAATTTTAAATGAAGAAGTGTCTTCATTTAGCATCAAGGAGAAGTGTCTCATTTCTTTGTATTGGACTTGGCCAAATTTCAAGGGCTTAATTCTGTATGCAAAATTCTGCACTTATTCATCTGATATATATATATAAGAGAGATCATTTCTTGCTAGATTTTTTCTCCCTCAAGTAGGAGGGTTTTCCCAAGGTATTTGCTGTGTTCATTGTTCTTATGTGTTGCATTTTTCTACTTATGTCAATTTTGATCCTATAACTAACATGGTATCAAAGCGGGTCTAAGAAAAGATTTGATTAGAATTGTTTAAGCAGTCTAAGGGTAGAAAAGAACAAAAAAGATTTGAAACAAATCATGGGAATGGCCGAAAGAGATATTCGCAGATGCGGAAATCTGCTTCAAATTCGTTGGTAATGGCGGGGCCTATTTGTTCACAGTGGTTTGTAGATTTGGAAGCTTCGTTTATCTTGCGGTTAGTTTGGAAGTCTTTTGAGTTAAGAGCTTCTGAGGCTGAAGTTTTGTGCTGTTGTGCGTGGGATTGAAGATTTAAAGTTTTTGGCAGCATTTTAGAAAAATGCTCTAAATTTTGCAAAACGGTATCTCTTCTTGAGAAAATTTGTTGCGATCAGGGTTCGCTGTGTAGATTTTAAGCTAGTTGCTGTTGTGATGGAATTTGTGGGAAGATTTGGATTGATAAAGACAAGTCATGGAGTTGGGAAGATTCTGAAGGATGATGAGAGATTACATAAGGAATTCAAGGGAGAGATTGATGCATCCTGTGAGGAAGTCACGCAGGCTAAAGAAATGAACAAACATGGAGACAACTTGCAGCCTTGGGACTGAGCTGGTGGTGCATAACTCTCATGATTCTTCACTCGAGGGCACAAGGTTGGGTCAGCCTTGGATGGAGAATTTGCGATCAGAAGAGGAAATGACATTCAGAGGGAGTCTGACAAACCAACAAAGACAAGCATTACAGGCGATTTTGGACGAGGAGGTCAGGAGATCGATGCAAGTACTTGGAGCTTCAGAGGGAGTCACATCATCTTGAAGATTTGTTGTAATGTATATTTCTCTGAGACAAAGAAATATGAGGTGAAAGCCCTTGTAGTGTATATTTCTCTGCGACGGAGAAATATGAGGTGAAAGCCCTTGTAGTGTATATTTCTTTGAGACCGAGAAGTATGAGGTGCGAGCCCTTGTTCATCTCTGAGATTGAGATGAGACGTCATGTTGAGAGACTCCATGATGACATCACATTGAGAGACTCTGTGATGTACCCTTGTACCTGTGTTTCTTTCCACACAAGGGAGTAGCCATGGTGGACATCATGTTGAGAGACTCCATGACATAGATATCTGAAAAATATCTCCCTAGCTAAGAGGGAGTGTTAGTGTTTGGTAGCTTCAGGAGATATTTTCTCCTTAATGTATTCTTGTGAAGGCAGGTTGGCCTTATTATTATAAAGGAAAAATTACTTGTTCAAGGTTGGCTCTAAGATGAAGGGCTGCCTAGCTTGTATAAATAGGAGAAGGTGTCTCCTCATTTCACAATTCAATCAAGCAATCTCATTCACTCCAAGTTCGCACATTAGCAGCAGTTCGCCATCCTTGTAGCAGCAGACTCAATTTCAATGAAGAAGTGTCTTCACTTAGCATCAAGGAGAAGTGTCTCATTTCTTTGTATTGGACGGCCAGATTTCAAGGGCCTAATTCTGTATGCAGGATTCTGCACTTATTCATCTGATATATATATATATATATATATATATAAGAGAGATCATTTCTTGCCGGGTTTTTTCTCCCTCGAGTAGGAGGGTTTTCCCAAGGTATCTGTTGTGTTCATTGTTCTTATGTGTTGCATTTTTCTGCTTATGTTAATTCTGATCCTATAACTAATAGGTAGGGCTTCACTACAAAATCCAGAAAAAAACTCCCTAGCTCATATGAGTTTATTAAATAAAATAATAGAGAATAGAAGAGAGCAGGAGAAAACTGAAAATATTAATTGCCCACAATCTCAGATTAATTCTTGCATGAAAGATTTGAAAATGTTTGCTAAGAAGTGCCACAACTGCAAAATACAAATGAACCTTCGAACTGCCAATCACCGTTGTGCTTTACCATGATCAATGATATGTATGGAGCCATTAATGTTGAAAACTGCCTCTTGCATTAACACCCAAGTTTTGATGTCTATATCCACTTCTGTGAATACTTTTGCTACAAACTCCTTTCATATCTTTTTATATGAAGGAAATCCTTTGATTAAATTCCTTTGCGGGCTTTACTCTTTGATTGTTTATACACAGCCCTAATTTTTTTATCTAGATCACGTGGGCCCTACCCTTTGAATACATTAAGGTGAAGCCTTAATATGTTGAGCCACATGCACTTTGTTTATGTAAATGTCAAAGTTTCATTTGAATCCTCAAGGGCTATCTGTATCCTTAGAGGCAGAATTTATCATTTTCAATAAAGGTAGGTCCCATAACTTGCCAAGTCATACTTATTGACTAAAAGCATTCCCTTCTATATTTCCCTGGAACCCTTAAAGTTCCTATGAACCGTCAAATTAATTAAATCAACACTTCACAGATTGCTGTTATCTGACAAGTCTCTAAACCTTGTTAAGTCCTTTGAGCTGTCTGCTTGAGGAGATCGACAGCACTTCTCTATTTCATCTGATGTGCTTGAAATATATCAGGGCAACTAGTTCATTCCTCATCAGTGACAATTCAGCCTTCTTTGGTGGCAGGGTGTATTCTCATTTTTAATCCTTTGACAATGCTTTTAGATTACAACCATATCTCTTTGACTTGCAGATTTGCTTGAGTGCTTTGGTGAGCTAAATAATAAGATGGTTCTGTGGTGATTTGTACTTCATAGGGATGCCATGTAGTCTTCTGTGAATTCCTTTTCCAAGCCTTAAAAAATTAATACTATGTGGACTTTCTATAGCTGCCTTGGGTAAAACCATTGTCATGTGAGTTCTATTTCTTTGAATTATGGCAAGGCTTTATCCTTACTTAACACACAACCTCACTTTTAAACAACCCTATTGGTAATTTTAGCCCACGGAAGTGTAGTTATTATGGCAAGCTCTTTCTGCAGAAAGGTAACTTTATCCTCTACATTAGGAACTCTTCTAAATAGTATAAAGACCATGTTTTTTAATGACTTGTAATGTCCCTTACCCGACTTTGCCCTAGAATTCGCGTGTAGACTAGGTTTAGGGTTTCTTTTTTTCAAATAAATGTTCTCTTTAATGAAATGATCTTGGATTGAAATCTGCATTCACCATATGAACAAACATTTCCACACAAATACACATGTCTTGTTAGCATTAATATCTAGATATCCAAAATATAAACATAATCACAAAACAATAGTGAAGACATATGAGGAGTGGCATGGGAG
>VDFB02279334.1:0-69254 GCA_007258455.2 Sequoia sempervirens
CAAACCATCCATAAAAAAAAACAATAAGCCTCCTCTCTGAAATATCGATGAGCACTACAGATAACCTCCGCAAATCTGCAATGTATGTGTCAATTGAACCTCATTGTGCCAACTCCTTAAAATGTAACCCAGGATCCTTTTATCAAATCTATCAATCAACCTCTCAATAAACTTTGGATATGACTCAATTTGTTTATATCCCAAGGCGATCATTCCATGCTGCCATCTCTCATGAGCACTACCATTTAAATGTATAACAACATACTTTATAGCCTCATCTTCTGCCATTGGGTTGAGCTGAAAATAAGTATCTAGTTTCTATACCTGAGCCTAACTATAGTCTTCCAAAAACCATCATAATAAGAAATGGATAGCTTACCAACCTCCTTTGCAAGTCCTGATTATGGAATCTACCACCCTTGTGAGGTCTATGTCTCATCCTAACATCCATGGAGTCACAAAAAAACATTTTAGCTTGAAACTCTAGACCCGAATTCCTCCAATCTTGTAAAATTTGCTCCTGCAATTCTTGTTGAGTTGGCTCAATTTCAATTTGAGAATTATTCCTTGGAGGAAAATTAGGCATTAGGGGTGTAGTGTTGGTTGTCCTAGTCACTGTTCATTGATTATTAACACTATTATTAACCGATCCATCTTTATTTCCATCATTCCTTTCATTGACATTATTCCCATCACTGTTATTATTGTTGTTATTGTTATTACCCGTCATATTCTGAGTCACAAGTGCAAAAATCTGAGCTAGATTTTGCTCTAACTCTCATTGTCCTCTAGCAAGATCATTCAAAATTTCCCTGGTACTTGGTTCCTCTCGCTCTCTCACCCATATTTAGCATAACCTGTTCAACACCTAAAAATGGGTCAATATCACCTATACCACTGCATGTGGGTAAGTCTTGAAGAAAACCAAGGATGCTTGATATAATTTCTTCCTCTAGAACTTGAGGAGGCTGCCACTAAGTTTTCCTCTATTCCCTATTAAAGTACCTTTGTTCTTTGTCACTCATAAGAAGCTTGTAGCTGAAATTAACTGTTTAAACATAGGCTAGCAAGAAAAACCAGCTCTGATACCACTAAAATGTTGGATGCTGTGATTGTGCTACTGATATGTGGTTGTCATTGATGTCAACACTATTAGCATTTGGTGTATTGAAGGCTATATATGTCAAGGATATTGAGAAGTTAAAAGAAGAGTTCTAGGTTCCCAGTGGTTCAGTGAAAGTCATGAAGGTGTCTTATTCTGCACGTCGAAGATAAGTTGTTATGGATTAAAGGGTTTTCTGATGAGTGTATCTAGTTCATCCACCAGAAGTTTCAGAGGTCCGCATGAAGATTTGATTGTGCTATGAATAATTGCGTTCTGACAGTGTTCCTGAGTGAAGTTTATGTGGTTCCTGTAATCTCTGTTGTTGTTGATGTTTCTCTGTTAGTTTCTATTATTTTTGGATGCTTCTAGATCATGCTCTATCTTTGTGGTACATCCACATTGATCGGTGTGCTCGTGGTCGAAGATTTTTCTCTATATGCTCAGTTTCTTGTGTTCTTGGCCGACATGATGGTTGTAGTGTGTTGTGGATCTTCGAGGTGAAATTAATTGAAGTCTTTTCATGATTGGAGTTATTAATTTGGGTCTCCACTATGTTGTGGCCGACCTTGGTGGATTCACATTGCAAATTTATTTGTAAATTTGGGCCGACATTGAAAATCTGTTTTATATTTTGTGGCCAACTAAGTTGTTGATGAAATCTCATGTTGCGGATATATAAGAGCGATTGTTTCATCGATGTAATGTATGCAAAAGAAGCTCAGAGTGCTCGGTATGCTCCTATGTGTGTATGTGCGAATATCATTCGATTGTAGAGCAGCGTGTGAAGAAGGTTGAGCAAAGTGTAAAGAAGTTTGAACGAAGAGCAAAGAAGGATTTTTGTGTTTAACCAGAACTATAATCAGGCTTGTGTAGAAGCTATTCTCTTAGTTCACAATTTGGATGGTCTTAATCCAAATCTTTGGACAGTGAGTCCTCTTTTGTAATTGAGTAGTGAGCTCTAGGCAATGTGCCTGAATGAATGTGCATTCCCATTATTCATATACTTTTAATAGGGTATAATATTGTGGACTAACTATTACCTGATTTTTAGCTTTCAACTGAAATCAGGTATCCTAGTGTTTGTTCTTTTCATGTTGTTTAAACATTTAAAGATAAACCATAAAACTGCTAGTTTCAATATGCATGAAGGAGTGATTGTCAAATAAGCAGATTACATTTTGTCATTTCAATGATGCATTACAACAAATGAAAGGAGAATCACATATATACAAATGTAGTCTTTATTGATAATCTTGAAATATACATGTCCCTCACAAGCCAAGGGACTAAATCTCTTATTCAATGAACCTATTAAACAACTCATACATGAATAAGTAGAATGAAACAAGAGAATGTGCATGTAAGAATGGAACTAGTCATTGCTTGTGAATGACTGGTTACAAGTCAGCCGTTGTCATGTTGTTGCTGCCCCGAAGCACTTGTGTCCCTTCCAACTCCGTAGTGCTCCTCACCCTACATCTAAAGAAAACATGATGTTAGAGCGAAGCTCTAAACAATGAAAGATTCAATCCTTACATACACACTACCTATGCATGTATAAACTGATCCATAAGTGCATTCAACAAAAACATTCAACATATGCATTTATTTTCTAACTATTTGCTTCATGTGCAGTTTAGGACAAGTCTGGTTACTGTTCCATTATCAAATTAAATGATAGCATGTGGGGTAAATGTGGCTCCCACGAGGGTAGAGCTCAACATGCTTTGAAGAAAAAGGAAATTGAGCAACTTGATCAAAGATTTATATCTTATTAATGCATTAAATCAATATGGAATCACACCAGTTGATCAACTTTCACTATCAGATTCAAAAGATGTATCAAGTTCAATTATGCATCTATTAAATATGAGGAAGCATTTCAAGTTGTTGTCAAGCCCCTCTCACCGTAACCCTATGGGGCAGTCACACATCACATAGGAGGGTGAGCTGTTTGGTCACCCACATATGTGACTTGTGGCTGTCCAATAAAGTTAAAATGAGGAGACAGTGTGTATTTATTACACATAACCAGAAAGAGAGCAATGGTTGAGTCAAGGTCATGATACAAGTACAAAGGACAACACCTTTGCAAAAGCTACAAGGGCAGATGGGATTGATAGTGTCTATTCATAGATGTACTTGTGGAAATGAATGCAATAAGTGAAGGTCATTGTCATTAATAAGGACAACAAACCATGCATACTACAAGGGTCTTATGAAAGGACAACCATAATAGATGTATGCTACATGACATTAGGGATAGTCATTGCATTTAAAAAATGTGGAAGCAAATGAGCGATGTTTCACCTTGGTGGTGAATAATGAACTTGATATAAGCCATGCAATGATGAGTGGCATTCGACAAACAACAAAGATCAGCTGCATAAACATCAAAGAAGTTACAAGTTGACAAGTATGGGGAAGTACTCAAAGCATGGGGCATAATTGTTTTCATGGCAAGGAAACATGGCCACCTAGTACCAAAATCTGCCTGTGAGATCATGGCCCGAAAGAGTGAAAGGGGAAAATCAAAGAATCTATAACTTGCTGCCCTCATATGTGAGATAAGTGAAAGTCCTAAATTGTTTTCTACATTGGGAATATGATGAGTTTGAAAGCACTCCAAGCATGTCAAACAGGACAGCCACAAAACAAAATCTGAAGTTGCATGAGGCTCAATTCAAGGCCTTCTCGATCAAACTTTAGACAAACAAGTTTGCCAGATAACATTCAATGCATGATGTTTAAGAAAGGCAAAAGGAAAACACATTCAAGAAACATCAACTCTAGTTGACATAGATAATATGCCTATTATAAACATGTCATTACAAGAGGTTTATGACAGCAATAGAACCCTCATAGGCCATAGTACAAGTGTATATGAATAGCAGCCATGAGGTGTAGGACAACATCATTGTCCTCAAAAAAAAAAAATAGCAACAGATGCTGATCAAATGAATATGGAATTCAGTGAAGGAAACCTTTTAGGTACTGTCCAATGCATGGAGGGCAGTCCTTTGCTAGCATCATTATGCGTTAAAGCTTTTCATGACAGTTTCAAAACTGAGTAGGACTGTCACAAACAAGTCTTCATTGCTTGTGGTAGTTCAAGGTTGTGAACAGTCCTCTTTAAGTGACAACCACATGGAGTGTCTACAGTAGCCTTCTCAAGCAGTTTTGGTAATCATGTCAATGACAAAGTGACAGTATGAAATGGTAGAAGGCCTATCACATGATCCTTGTCCAAGGTAATGATTTTGAGACATTCATAATAATACATCTGCCCACTGTCATAGTGACAATTATAAAAGGCTAAGCACAGCCAAGTAGCCATCATCAACACTATGCAAGTGGTATGGTAGGAGAACAGAAGAAGTCACATGAAAGAAGTCCAAGAGAAGTGTTAGCGAGTGGTAACATGGGGTCAAGATCAAGGGGGCAGTGAGGAGTCTCGGTTATAAGCTGCAGGTTACATCTCAAAAGGTATGATTCTTTCGTTTTATTACTTTAGATGCAACATTTATGAATGCCAGTCCTAACACCAGTGAACAATGAAAGAGCAACAATGCATTTGGCAATACTCATTATTCATCTACAAATGAGGTAGACTATGGATAAAGGCAGTGATCTACAAGCCTGTTAAGAGTTGAAGAGGTAAACATGCATCACGGTCACCCTAAGAAAGTAGTCAAAAGCACTGTGTTTAACACATAAAGATGCTATCATCATGGTCTTCATTGACAAGAGCATTGAGAATGATGAGGGCATCTCATGCTTTCTTCAAGCAGATGATAAGCTAGCAAGAGGCATGATGCAAGATAGTGAATGGCCGAAATCAGAAAAGAGCATATGCTTATCAATGAACTATACAGTGGAAAACATCAAGCCACCAAACATTGTACTATCAAATGATTTACAAATGAAAGAAACTTCAAGGGATATTGAGCTCTGCAGGGAGAGATTTCAGCACACAAGGCTAATGAGTGTATAATTACTTAATCCTATTGTACACAATCCCAATTCACAGAGTGCCCTTACTTGCAGTGTTTAGCTTCATGGAGGAGAGAAATCAAAGGGTAGAGTATCATTTTAGATTACATAGGTGGAATGGGCTGCCCAGGATGCAGCATGTAGTGAAATTTTTTCAATCCATTGGGGGCTGGTAAGATGACAGTGAAAGCTATGATTATTGGCTATATGCAGCTTTGTTACCAAATGATAGATAGACTATGAAGTCTCGGACTGGTTCCACAAATAATGGAAGGGACACTAAAGGAATGGGGGCAGTTTTGCTTGGAAATGATTTACAAATTCTATCTTTAGGCCAAGAACCATAATAACAAAGGTGGTCATCATTGTCCTCAAAAAACAACAAATGGAAGCCATTATTCATGTGTGGAAGGAACAGTTGCAATGGTTTCATATTTAGAGTTCAAACTTGATATTCATAATGTCCATTATCATCAAAATGCATACTACAGAAAACCCAAAACAGGGTTTTGCAATTAAAATTCAGAATGAAGCAGAAAATCGTAAAAATACAAGAGGATCCAGTTTGAAAAAATGGAGGCTGAGCCTCAGCAAATTCTTTCTTCTTCTGCATTCCAGTAACCCATCTAGGTTGCAAAGTTTTTTGAAATACAAGAAGGAAATCAAAGGAATACATGAGGGTTTTCAGGAAATGAACACAAATGACATTTTTTTTTCCCTCTTCATAGCCGCGGCCAGTGAGCCATTTTTCTTTTGAAAACAACAGAAAAAGCACCAAGCTTATTCAAAGCTGTAGATAATGAAGTATCTCAAATGCTATCACAAGGAGTTTAAACAAAATGAAAGACATTTTAAAGCTTCTATTCAAGCTCTTCTTGCTCATAAAAGGAGGAGAATGTCAATGAAAGGTCGGCTGGGAGCTTACTCGAGCTCGAGCAGTGAAATGTGCAGAGTTTTGCCACTCAAAACTTCCTGTCAAGCTTCATACAAGCTTCTCATGGCGACTGCCAAACAAGAGAGCAACAACAGAAAACAAGAAAATGAAGCAAAGGTTCATCAAAATGCTACAGGCCGCAGCCTCTAAGTTAAAGAAACGACCTTCAAAAGTATGATGAAATGCAGTTTGACACAAACAAATACATTTACCTGTGTTTTCATTCAAGAGGATGACAAAAATCGACAAAATCAGCCAATCTGCACCATTTTCCTGTGTTTCTTCCAAACCCCATGGTGGCAGGGCTTTGCTCCAATTTTTCCAACCTACAAAATGATGAACTTTCCTTTTTGTTTTGGTATTTTATGATTAGGGTTTGACCTTTTGGCATTTCAATGGGATTTTTTATCCCTTATTTTAAAAATCAAACACATGGTAAATGTGATGGGGGCCGAAAACTCATGAGTATTAACTTAGGCATTCTTGCCTTCATTTCTTTTCCCCTTATTAAAAAGCATTGTGCCTTTTCAAAATGTTGCTAAGTGTTTCAAGCAACCTACTGAGTGTGCCAAATCAGGTCATGCCTTTGACCTTTTGATTATGATGCCTTAGTGGCTTGTGACTTGGAATATGCTTTCCAAGTGACTTGGAGGTCGGCCATATTGGCCAAGTGCCTATAATGCCTTTGTAAACATGTATCTTACCATGTGTGTCCAAGAATGCTGAGTAAGGTAGGATAGTATAGTCAAATTCCTTAGAAACTTTTTGAAGGCTTTTGGCTATGACATTGTATGTTACATTTGTCGTCAATTTTTGAAAATAGCTATAAGTGATTTGAAAATCATTTTCAAATGCAAATGTAATACATTTTAAGTGGTGGGGCCCTTTAAGTTGAGTTTAATTGTAAAGTGATTTGCTAAGTGGTGTTTTATAAATCACTTAACAAAATCACTATATTTATGCTTTAAAAGGCCATGTGTTTTAAAAAACACACATATTGCATGACTTGTGAGTGGGTCTAGATTTGGTGATGACTTGTCAACATGGAGAAAGTGTGGGAGGATGTATTTGGCTATTTTGGAGGCTATTTTGTTTTGTCACACCTTCAGTGTGACCTTGGACTTGGCTTGTTTTCTCTGCATTTGGAGGACTTTTGGAGTGTTTTTGGAAGCTTCTATTTTGGCTGGTGTGCTTCATCCGACCTAGGGTTTCTAGAAGGATTTGTGTCGGTTGTTGGTTGCAGTTTGGCTTAAGTATGTTCATTTTGAACATTTTAGGGGGTTCTTTCTTCCTTCTTGCAGGCATTGTGGCTTTTGGAGCCCTTTTCATGGCAGAGGACTGCATTGTGACTCATTATCAGACATTTACAGCAGTGTGTAACACCTTTTGATTGATAAGTTAATATATTTTACCTTCTCATTATGCTGTTTTATTGTGAAAGCTTTAGAAATGGTTGATGAAATTTTATGGCAGAATTGTTTCCCCTTTGGTTTTGTCCTGTTTTCTTTTCCTTTATGCAGTAAATATGAATTTGCAGGTCATAACATGTGTTGAGTCAGTTTACGATAAAGTCTAAAGCTGTGAGGATGCCATTTTCTTCCTTCTAGATATGCTGTCAGCGACATTTCTAACCTGAAAGAGAAACACCTGACAAAGGCATAAGGAATTTTGAGCTGTAAACTGTTGTTAAGCGGCTGACTCACCTTGTGTGGGTGTGGGGCTAGCCAGACCTGGAAAGACATATTAGGTGCATCACCATAGGGGTTTTTCAGTTTTTCTATATTCCTTTCCTCGAAGGTGAACAGTTTAGTATAACACCTTATTCAAAAAAGGAAGCCAACTCCATATTCTGAGGTTCCGCTTTTCAAACAGTTACCAACTTGAAAGTCCCCATGTTGACCAAACTGGAGTTCTCACTGAAAGTTTTCATAGCATTTAGGGTGCAGATTTGGGGAACCAGCACTAACCTCCACCGTGGTTTTTCCCCTAATAGGGTTTCTACGTAAAAATCTTGGTGTTCTCTGTGTTTCTGATGTGTTGATTGTTCATGGTTTATTATTCATTCATCAGATCTGAGATTAAGTTAAGTAAAGATTGAAAAGTTCTAAATATTCTCTGACAACTAATTCACCCCCCCCTCTCAGTTGTCTGTCCTTGTTTTTCCAACATAAAATGTTCACCCCTACTTGATAATATCAATTTTCTTACAACCTCACCATGTTCATCTCAGGTAATTTTTCAAACATGTTGCATATGTCATAGAGTTTAAATTTGTTTTGTTTTCAGATGTAGGTAAACGAAACTTAATACTATTACCACACAATTTAATTCCCCCGACATTCAAATTTAAAAACCATCTCTTTACCAGCAATGAACAAGATATACGACAGGTCATATATTAACATGAAATTTTGGGCTCATCAAATAATAAATAGTTTCCATACATTTATAAACTAATATCTGACCTGTAATGTGTTGTAGCAGTACATAGCCCTTTCAAAATTGGTATAGCTCCTCCAATAGTGGTACGACGCCTCCCCAAAATAGTATGACCAGTTTCAACAAAAAAATGGCTCCTTTCAATATTAAATATGGCAGTCTAGTAATTTTTGGCAGCTCCAAAAGAAAATGGCGATGAATGTTCAAGAACAGCAGTTACCAAATAATAAATACTCAACAAAGGCAAACTGTGCCATGGAGAAGAAAGGATGCTACGATTTGTTCATTTGAAACCCGACTCCACTTTCCTCTTAATCGTGTCTATTAATTTTGACCTGATGATTAAGATTTCCTCACTAGCCACATCACACATTTCTAGACCCCCGAAACTATATGGCGAATCGAGGAAGTAATATTCCAAAGTCAAATAATTCCCTTTCATTATCTATGCAAATCCATGAACTTAAATCTGGCACAACAGTCAAAATTAAAGTTTGTCTTCACTAAATATCACACAACTTTTCCAAACTATCATACGGAAAAAAGTACGGAACTTTGACTACAGTTTCTCCTTAAATGTTACACAACTCTCAAGAATAAACGAAGCAATATAAAGTATCGTTGCCAATATCAACAAACAATATTGAACTTAGCGTCCAAACTATGTATTTCCTCTTACTGTAATTCCCAGCTTACCTTGCGAAGGTATCTAGCCAAGTGAAATAAACCTTGAATCTTTTGTCATAAAACCAAAAAATCACTGAAAATACCAAATTAGCACCTTGCACAATTCTTGCCTGGAAAATCACCCAGGAAGCCTATTTCAACTCCGAGGATTATATTCTTCATGGAGGATTCCACCTCCACAAAGTCTTATAAAAAACAGCAACAAAAACCACTTTTCCAAAAATATCATGCATAATAAAAAGTGAGTTCCAAAATTGCTTTTTTTCCTTTTCCAAATGTAACTCTCATGTGAATTCTTGAAATTCTCTTTTTCCCATCTTTTAAGTTAAAACTCAAGTCACCTATTTAATTCCCACTTTAAAATATTAACTTAATACCTTTTTGAAAAAATACCTTATGTCTCACCTTTTAATAATATTTTAATTAACACTAAGTTAATATTAAATTTAATTGAAAACATTAGCATTAAATTAAAATATTATATTGCCAACTATAATTCAAGAGTTGACATTGCAATATCTTTTTGCTTTCCTATACTCCACCTCTCCTTGTGCTACTTACTAGGTAGGGGCTTGATTTTTTTTGAGATGAAGATCTTGCTCATGCTTCAAATTGAGCATGTTTGATAGCTTTACACTACTGGTTGCATTATTTTTTATTGCTGTGTTTTGGAGAATGCTAATATTTGGCTTTAAGTTGACTGCACTCCCAAAAAAGGTTTTGAGCCTTGGTGGAATACCTTTGTGGATGTAAGATACCAAGTGACTGACCTAAAAACAAGACCTCTCCATGCAGTAATAATAAAATTCGGCATGCATGTGATCACCTACTTCAAGAAGAAAAGTGTATCTATCTTTTAAAATAGCAAACACATCCCTTAATTCAATATCCAAAAGTATATTAGCAATATCCTCTTCAACATTTTTTTAAACAAGCTCCAAATCAAGGCCAAAATCTTGCTCTAAAATCACATCCTCTTCAACAAAAAGAGTAAAACACTTTTAGAGATTACAAACATGTCCTTGCTTCACTCTCCCACATGATAGAAAATGTCTCTCTAATCCATACCACTGTAATCATCCTCCACAAAACAAGGCAACTTTTCAAATGAGTCAACATCATCCTCCAAGGGCCCTTAAAGAATATCTTGCCAAGCAAGCTCTTATTAAGGAGACAGATACTCATGAATATGAGCATTCCCAAACCTCCACGGCAGCTAAGAAGTCACCTAAGCCTTCAATCTCAACAAGTTCTTCAATGTTTGAGCTTTCATTTGAAGAGAATGATTCTATTTGCTTCTTTTGCACAGGAATATTTGTGCCACAAAACAACCTCTTTCTCCTCTTATCAACCTCATAAAAGCAAAAGAGAAGCTTTTGAATGAATCAAACCTTAGAGGATTCAAGGATGCACTTGAATTTGCATCTTCTGCAAACAAAGAATGAACATGCTTTGCTGCAAAAACTGATTGGACATCTTCCTTTTTCTCGATTGGGCAAGAAATATCATATTTTGCACACACATCACATATGAAGAACATTTTATTCTACACCATAAGATGTTGATCTTCTATTCCAGGGCAAATTAAAGCTTGAGAAGAGCATGCATTGGGCTGATTGAAGTGCATTATAATGAATTGAACATAAATGTAGTTTTCTAGATTAGGCCTTGGTGGATTTGGGATGACGAGCTACCTGGGTGAATTTTGGATTGCAAGCTGCCTTTTGAAGCCTTTGAAATTAGAAAAATTTGCAACAAGATTCTTCATTTCAACCATTTATTGGGATCAAACGATTTTGTGGGATGGGAGCAGGGTGGGTTTAAATTTTTTATTTGTTCATAATGAATGGCTTGAGGGGAATCACAGGGTTTCAAACTTTTGGGAGCAAGGAAACTACAGGCATAGGGGCAATTTTCCTAGCTTGTATAAGATTTTTCTCTGCTCAGAAAACAAAACTATAGGCTTCTGGAAGGGTTTCACGAATTAGCAGTTTAATCATTAGAGCAATTTCAAAATCAAAAGCTTTCAAATAATAAAGAAATGCAAAACCTGGTAAAGGACACACATCGACAGGTATCCTTTCCCAAGTCCTTTTGAATTTGAAGTTGAAATCAAGCATGGGTTCTGTGGAAGCTTGTAATGTCCCCAATATAATTTTTTCTATTTTCTGATTTTGCATTTTTTTTCTTTTTGAAATTGTGCAAACTGAAATAGTATAAATATTAAATATATATAGCTACAGCGACTTACAACAGAAGCAATCAAAATGGAACTAACAATATAGGAAACTCAGCTTATTTAACTCCACAGGACTGGACTATTTACAAATATAAATATACTGATCTGGAAATGGGAAATTCAAAATTACATAGGATAGATACCAACTAATTGATTACCATACAGCAGATCTGAAATACTAGATTGATGGCTGGATAATGAATGCTGGTAAACTGCGGGCAGATCTTCTTGGTATCGAACCCCTTCCCTGTCCCATAGATGATCAACGGATTTGCCTTGAGTCAAACAATATGATGCTGGCCAGACCTGTAAGTAACCCTGGAATGAAGTAATCTGCCTGAGACTAGCTCCTATTCATCCACAAAATGTAATGTCCCCTTCTCAAACCTGATCTTCTCAGTGACCGTTGGCCTTTTTCTGGAAACCCGAAGGCTAGTCGGAAGGTAAAATTAGGGTTTCCTATTTTTAAGGATGTCTTTGCTCGGAGTTGGTGGATTCAATGGCGGATTCTTTCTGGGTTTTCAAAGAGCTTCGCAGTGGTATGTTCATTTCGGCATTCTGAGCATTTTCTGGAATTTACTATTTTTAGTAAATTCTTTTTTTAGCAGCTTTTCAGTTGGGTTCAGCTTGGTTGACTTCCTGCTTCAGTTTGATCAGTTGGCTTGCTCATTGTTGGCTTCGGGGCGCATTTGGAGAGATTAGTTGAGCTATTTTATTAAAGTCACGTTTTAATGTTATAATTTAACGTTGACCCCCCCTTAGCCTAGCTTATTCACTTTAAGTCTTTTTAAAAGGTGTTCTTTAAGGGTGGCGCCTCATTAAAGAGAATTAATTATATTTTTTATAAAGATTATTATAAGCTTAAAGTGGATGCCATTTTCAAGGAAAGATTAAATGATATTAAAAGATAAAGTGCTTGGAAAAGTGGGACGCCACCTGTGGAGAAATTAGGGTTTTGACTCTGGAAAAGAGTTAGGGTTTCGAGAAGGTCAACCGAAATTTATAAAAGGAAGACTTTGAGCATCATTTCTTATCTTTGGACTACAGTACTGTTATGCTGCCGGTTTGGCTCTGGGTTTGCTTCGAGGAATGAAGGCCTCCTAGCTCGGGCATCGCTTCTTGTTTGTAAGACAACAACTAGTGGTGATTTTAGTCTAATTTGTGAGTTCCTTGAAATTTGTGCATTGTAATCAGCATTGTAATTCTTAGTTTCTGATTTCTGCATATTAGAGGTTTTACAAAATTGCATTGTAGCTACAGCAGATTTAGATTTTTATTCATATCTCAAAAAAGACAAAAAATATAGTTTTGGGTAGTGTCTCATTTCATCAGTCTGTCAAGGGCGAACCATTAGCTAGAGATTCAGATTTTTTTAGCAAAGTTTGGTATTTTTAGAGAGAGGTCGAATTTCTGCTGAGGCCGTACCATTGTGTACTGTCTTGGGATTCGTGCAAATTGTATCTGAAGTATTTTGATCAGTTTTAAGGATCAGTCTTGGTCGCCTATGTCCTCTGAGTGCATTGCATTTTATGGTATATCAATTGGATGCTTATTGAGGAAGTTATGAACATTTCTTTGAATTTGTAAGTTGCTGGTTACTCATTTGTAAGTGCAGATCTGTGAAATCAGACTTATAAATCTGGCCTTTAAGAGAAGTTAATGTTTGGCAACCTTGAACAAGCCAAGAAGAAACAATTATCTGAGGTACTGTCAATCTTTCATATTCCTATGCACGTGGCAGGCAAACGATTCTTATTTTGTAAACTGACAGTAGTACTGGCAGTCATTTTCAGTCTTGTTCACATCTGAGTTGTAATACTCTCTTTCATTATGAAATTGTTTTGTAATAGATAAATCTCCGCCCTATGGTAGCTACTCTCCCAATTTGGGTTAGCAAGCACATTCTGGGTGTTGAGTATTTCCAGCTTTCAGCATTTCTTTTCAAGCATTGTACTTGTAACACTCCGCCATATGGTCGCCCCTCACTCCATTCTGGATTGGGTAGCACATACTTGGTGTCGAGTTCCCTTTCAACAATTAGAGTAGAAGATCCTCTGACCATATGCTCGCCATCATCGGCGCCATTCTTGGTTAGAGTTACAGCATAAGCAATTTGATTTAGATCCTCTGACCAATGCTCACACCTTGCCCACATCGGGATCCTAGTGTACATTCTGGTTAGAGTTGTTTCAGCACGTTTTGGTTTATCTTCTAACCTTAACGGGTGCATTGATTGTAATTTGAAATTTGTGAAAATCGAAAAAATTGGCTTGGAATATTTCACAAAACCCCAATGGCAGTAGGGTTGCCACAGTCCCTTCTGTGAATTGCTACTCATATTGTGGTGTGGTAAGGCTGTGATGCTGCCACTAACTGGTTCAACTCATCAAACACTGACAGCTCAGCGAATAGCAGCAAAGATAACTCTGGAATTCTAGTAACAAACCCTCCCAAACCTGCATCCCAACAGTGATCTCTGAATATACTAGTTACTCAGCCAATAATGCTTCGATTTGTACAGCCACCCTTGGAAAAGTCCTTAAAATGGTGCAAACTTGTCACGAGTGCAAGTGCTCCAATAAATCAGCAACATCAAATTGAAATAAAGTTTGAAAATGCAGAAATTGTGGTCCCTTGATGATAAATTATTTGCTTGCAAATCAAATCACCGAACTGCTGGAAATTCACATAAACTTGCCCAAGTTTGTTCCAATGCAACCTCCATGTGAAGATGCCCTAGGTGGATATGAGGGTTTCTGTCCCCAAACCCGGAAAAGGAGATCCAAGAGTTTTCATCCTCCTATACCTCAAAAAATAGACAATGGTTTTCTGTAATGTCCCCTTCCTAGGCAATACAGTTGATTCAGGGGGTTAGCCTATCATTCAGATCCTCGTAGGCTGACAGATGTGTTTAGAGGGTCATTTTGGCAGCTATCTAGTGTTTGGGGACACTACTCCATCAGTTGATTCAGGTTTTGGGCCTTGGCAGGGACTTATAGAGTCGGTTTCAGGCACTTACTATTTATAGTAAGTCAGGTAGGCAGGAGTTGCTATTTCTAGCAGGGCACCTGGTTCAGTTGGTCAGCTCAGTTTCGACCCAGTTTGATGAATTGATGAGCAAACAGTGATTATTGAGGCATTTGATAATTATTAAAAGTTTATTAATTTGACTTTATAATATAAAGTCACTTTAATGAAAAAATTAAAGTAATTATTTAATGGCAAATTATAAAGTATTAATACTTTATAATAAAGAGATAAATAATTTTAAATGAGTATTTTATTATTCATCAAAAGGGGATGCCATTATTTAATTGTTTTGCTTAAGTAAAAAAAAAGAAGGGCGATTTAATTAATATTTTAAATGCTCATTATTTGCCTTTTGAGAAGGGGTCGACTTATTGAGAGGAGATATATATTTCACAAAGACAAATCGAACTCATTATGTTATGATTATTCTAATATGTCTATTTTTCTCTCTGATAGCATTGGGGTTTGTGAAACAAGGGTTTCTACAAATCATTGGATTTTGGAGAACGTTCCCTCTTCAGAATCAAACATACTGAGATTGTGCAATACCAATTGAAGCTTGTCAATAGAGTGGCTTCACACAGGAGTCATATTTGAGCATATTTTGGAGTTTATATTTAGAGTTTGGGTCAATTTACATCAGAGAAGGGATTTCCTTGGGCGGCTGGTCAAATCTATCATCTAACACGAATTTCAAGAAGTATACAGCTGTCTTTGTTGCTGTTGTCAGGCCGTACCACAGCTGGGAAGACGTCTTCTTTCTTCTGGACAAAAACGCCTTGCTTTTTTAGGCGATTCTACTTCTACTTTGGGCACATATCAACCTCAAGCATTTGGCGTCCATCTTTGGCTGGGAAATCATTGATTCACAAATAGATCGAGCCTTTCATCTATTTATCTCATGGCTGCAAATAAACCAGGTTATTGAAATTAATTAGTGTTGCCTTTTTGATTGCATGTTATCATTCCAGTGTTGTAAACATTCAGAAAGCCAATAAAAATCATTGCAATCAGTTTAGAAGTCGATTCACTCAAGAATCTGTATTCTTTATTTTTCTATAAATTTTAGAATCTCTTTTATGCAAAATTGCATCCTTTCAATATATTGCAAAAACCAAAAATAAATAAAAAACAAACAAAAAAATTGCATTCACAGTCAGAAGTTTTGGGTTGAGAGACACCTGGTCTCTTACAGGTTTTCCTCCTTGGATGCAAATTCAATCATGAAGTCCAAAGTGGAAAATGCTAATTGAAGCCAAGTGCCATCCTTTTATATCTTTCCATTTTGGGCCCTTGGATCTTGTTGTGACCTTTTCACACATCGCCCCATTCAAGATGGGGACCCCTAATTTTTGCTCCATTCTGGTCTTTTGGCTTTGGTTTTTGTCTCTCTCTCTCTCTATCTGTCTGCCTTCTGGGGACATTCCCGTCTGCAAGCTTAAACGTGAAATTTGGCCAAGTCTGGAAAATTAGGGTTTGTACTTTCCTCGTCAATCTGTGGTCAAACAAGATGAATAAGTTGAAAATGGTGATTAACACTGAGGTCAGTGTGCTTCCAGCAAGTTTCCACTGAAATTTCATCAGATTCCAACTACTTACTATTTTTAGTAAGTGTGCAATTCAGGGTGTTTTCTCAGCACTTTTGGAGTTTCAATCGTCACACTGCATTCAGAGCCCATCAAGCTACTCGCGTGCAAAATTTGAGCTGAAACCGACCACCTACTATTTTTAGCAATCCAGCTTCTAGAGTAGATTTCAAGGCTTATATGCAGAGTTTTCTGGTGCATGTCGGATGATTCCTTCTAGGTTTTCTGAGACCTCCGCGATGGTGTAACATGCAAAGTGAGATAACAACTTTCAAAGTTCAGCCTTCAGAGGCTATTTTTAGGGTTTGCATGTCAGGGTTTCCTTTGCATGTCTACATATTCTTTATGGGTTTTTCGAGAGCTTCGCGATGATGTGACATGCAAACGGAGATGGTCACTCATTTAGGAACTTACTATTTTTAGCAGGTGCATCCTGGCAGCCGCCTCCCAGCACTTCAGAATCATGAGTTGATCGCAATGCAATAGAAACAAGAACAAACGGAGATCATTTGATATGCATGCAAGATGAATTAGGGTTTCCAGCTTCGGGGCTCGAAAAAAGGGGTAAAAAGTAAGAATTTTCAAAAACCGAGGTATACCACCGCGATCAGTATCTTTCAGGCTATCCGCTGGTAAAATTTGAGGGCAAACGGAGCACTTACTATTTATAGTAAGTCATTTCAAAAACAGACGAAAAATAGAAAGTTAGCAACAGGCGCCGATGTCAGCAGGCAGGTCACGTGGTGAGGAGCGCCTCATTCGAATTTCAAATTAAACGGAGTTGTGGAGGTATTAGAAGCAAGCATTTACTATAAATAGCCAACTACCTTCAGAAATATTCTATTTTTAGTAAGTCAGCTCAGGATGGCAGTGTGAACAGGTTGACAAGGTCATAAGTCTCCTATGTTTAAAATTTCAAAACAATCCGAGCTTCAGAAGTATGAAAATCATGGGACTTACTATAAATAGCAGGGCATGGAGAAGCTGGCAGAGGTCAGGAAAAATGGCTAAGGCATGAATTTCATCCTGTAGCACCCAGGAAATGCGCCCAAGGTGGTAGAGGCATCAAGAAATTTTCTAAGTGTTGATCTCATCCTGTAGACCCCCCTAAATGCACCCTCATCTCCAGCATGTGATGAAAAAATTACTAAGTCTGAGAAAATCCTCCTGCCTAGCTAAAATGCGCCCAAGGAAGAGCTGGTGAAAGTTAGAAATTTTCTAAGTATGAAATATCCACCTCCTATGGCCAAATGCACCCTCACATGCAAGCAAAATGCTAAAAAAGTTTTTAAGTAAGATGCTTTATCCTCCTAGAGGCATCAAATGCGTCCATGAAGCTAAGAAGTCAACAAGTCAAAACATGTTGGGAGTTTCATCCTCCATGCATGCTTGAATGCGCCCAAATGAGGGCATGTGAAGACAAAATTAAGGAAGTCAAAGGGTCACAAGGAGGCATGGTAAAGGTTATTTCTCCTGTACATGTAGTATGCGCCATGTAAAAGGTGAGTATAGAGTGAAACGTGGTAAAGTTGATAAGTGAATAATAACTAGTGAAATGCGCCAAGAGGGAAAGGTAGGAAGTGTGAAGTGAAACATACTAAGGCGTTGGAAATTGCCAAGTGATAAATAATATGCTAGGTGGGTAATTTAAGAGAAGTATATCCTTCATGAAGTGCCAAATGCGCCCAAGGCATTCAAGAAAGAAAAATTTCTAAGTGAGTTGAAACATTAAAAAATTTCTCACCACAGGAGGATGAAATAAAATTTTCTAAGGCAAAATTTTCAAAGTGCTGAGTGATTCAAAAAAATTTCTAAGGCAAGGAAATTTTCCTTAGGAGAAATACGCCCAAGTATAGTGATGAAATTTCCTAGAGCACGAGTAGGATTGCCAGTGAAGGAGTCCGATGATGCCAGCTGCACAGGGTCAACAAAAATATTTTCAAGTCAGAGCAACAAGAAATGTTCACAGATGTGAAGAACGAGATTAAATTTGTTTAAAAAATTTTATTTTTCCAAGGTTCAAAATTCAAGAAAATTAAATGAACCTGTTCGTTGTGTACCCATGAATTCGACACATTCTGAAGAAAATTTTCTTCTGGGTACTGGACGTTTGCGATGAGGAATGGATTTCGAAGTCTTCCACAGTTCGTTGGGGCCTTCAGCATGAAGAATTTGATCGGTGCTCAAATTATGAATTTTCCTAAGGGAAATTTTAAAATTTTGTAAGGCAAATGTGAAGAAAATGTGTTTTCAAGGTAAAATCCTCCAGACAATGAATTTGAAAGGAACTGCCTGGGTGAATTTGCTCAAATTCTTCGTGAAGATAATCTTCCTGAGCCGGAGATGAATGAAATCAAAATTGTCAACGCTTCAGCTGGTGGAATAAATTTCTTGAAGAAGATGCAGTTGAAGTTAACACCTTCAAAAGATGATCTTAAAATGCATCTCTAAAATGCGTCCTTAGGAAGTTGAAATTTGGCTAAGGCATGAAGAATCATGAAGAAGGCAAAAGTTGGCTAGTGAAGGCGATGAATGCTTGGAAGTTAGAGCGTGAAAATCCTGGTAGTGTAAGTTGAATTTATATTATGAAGTGTTCTAATACTCTTCTCCTTGCTTGTTTTGCAGGAGGAACGTCGAGACCAAGCGGTGATGACTTAAGGTGATGAAGAAAGTAATCCAAGATGATATTTCAACCTCGAAGGAAGAAAAGTTGCAAGAAAATGGCTAAGTGTTGAGACTTAGTATAACTCAAGTGACAAAGAAGAAGTTGAAGAACGTCAAGAAGAAGATCAAGAACAGTGTGAACGCGTCTACAAACGGGAATCTTCTAGAAGGATGGTGACATTAATTGCTCATTTATTGCCCCACTCTCCATTATGGCGGTTTTTAGGGCGAATCTTGTTTAGGGCTGAGGTGGCACAATTTGGGCCATCCAGCCGATTGTAATCTGAGCCGTCCGTTGGACTGGGCTATCTATAAAAGGGGGAGTCCCCCTCATTTGTAATTCAGTAGAGGTAGAGCTTAGAGATCAAACTAGAGAGTAGAGCAGAGGCACTTTAGTTGTAATATCTTAGCATAGCGTAGTTTGAAGAAGAAGGAAAGTTTTCCTTTGAAAACTTTGTAAGAGATTGTTGCGAAAAACTATTGTAATAAAAGATCTTTCATTGAATGGTGAATTCATCTTTGTTATAAGTAGCTAGCAAGATTTCTTCATCCCTTCAACTTCAAGTAGCATAAAGTAGTGTAGTTTTCAGTTCATGCAAGTAGTTTACTTTGGATTTGTGGTGTTTGATCGACGTAGCTTCTCTTTATCCATACCACTAGCGACTCGCTGACGGTGAGTTTGCCTTGCGTGGTCAACTGGACATCATTTCAAACTTAACTTCGATTGTGATTCGTATGCTTGTATGCATCGTTGTGATGGTACATGTATGTCGAATTATAATTTGAATATTCTTCGTTACTCCCCTGAAGATTGCACCGATTTTGCTGAAGCTGTCCGATGTGAGGCTAGGTGAAATCCGGTTGAAGTCTGCTGAAGTCGAGCTCCACATATCTTGCATATAACAGAACATAAACTTCTTAGGCCCTACACTCATTTAATTTCAGTCCACTTCTGGTTAGGATTAGAAATTTGTGCTCACTTGCCAAATCATTTTAATTACACGAAAGCCCTTAGTCCGTTGTCTGTTGTCAACTGTCGAACAATTGTGTAAGTCCCCTTGAAATACCAGCAATATCACATCAAGCCAACTGAGACTATTCGCACTGAAGGAACCTTGGAGTTAAATGTATGATCTATCTCGCAATCTTAGCATGCAGGAAACTTTGTTCAAGAGAGGATAGAGTAGCTGTAGGCGACTTTATTCTGTGTTGGTGTAGTCGCAAAAACCACGTCAACAGACCTAAATGTTCCTCAAGTATTTAGAAATAGTTTTTATTTTAGTACTAGTGCTTAAAAACACCTTTTATTTTAATTATAAAATATTATTAGGCTGTCCCCAAAATTACAAATTACTATGCCCAACTTTAAATAATGTTATTAATTATTTTAGTCAAAAAAAGGGGCATGACAGCTCTTTTTATTGTAGTGAGATATAAGATAAATGATAAGTTATCCACCCTCTCCTTGAATTGTTCGTGCAATAAGTTTCCCAACTAATCCCAGTCTGAAATAGACAAAGGTGTGAAGCCTTTGAACCAATCCAATGCTTTTCCCTCGAGAGATGTAGACAATAGCTTGAGAGCAACATCTAGGGCTGCCACATCATGTATTGCACATAAATTTGCCATTACCTAAATGTGGTCAATAGTAGACACAAGGCTATCTATGTAGAAATTAAGCAATGCTCTTAAAATTGTCTGAAATAAGGTTCCCTCATTGCAGCTACAAAAGGTAAATTTCTTGGGTTAGCTATTACATTTTGGGCTAAAAATATTGGAGTTGAAGATCATGCATGGCTCGCTAAAACAAAGAAATGAGATTTTGTGACTAACAAAGTCGCTAGGTGGATGATGCACTCCCCTCAAAGTAGATTTTTCTCTGATTCTCCACCAAAATCACATTATATAGAATATAAATTTGCTTCTTAGAATAAATCAAAAGGTTGAAACCTTGGACTTGTCACACTAGCATGCCAAAAATTATTGACACTCAACTATTGCAACCACCAATTGATGTACCAAATACATTCAATACTCAAGCCATGAATGCATCAACAATGGGAACTCATGTGAGTGAATGATTTCGAAATACAGAACAACCTCTGCGATCAAAATGTTGGTTCCTTCTATTCTAGCTAAGCGTAACTCTGATTGGGGTGAAAAAAACATAATGCCAAAAAGCAGGAAAAAGGCAATGCCCAAAAATAGAAGACCTCTCTAATTGCATAGAGATTAACAGCACAAGATTCAATAATCCATGGTAGTGGATAAGACACATTTAGAGCAATAAAAGGAAAGAAAATGATTATTTGCACAATTATTTGCTAACAAAAGGTCAGCAAGTTCTCAAACACATGAATTAAGGCTTCTTGAGAACAAATGAAAAAGTGATTTACCTAGATTGATAAATGGAGCCAAACAAGCACATAAAAAAAATATTTATCACTATAAACATGGTGATTGGAGAACACAGGAGGCGAGAACAAATTACACATTTATATTTGTTACCAAAGGATTGCAATAACATGAAATATCATGCCCTGAAAATCAAAACTGTGCAATCCTTATCATAGAAAAGAGGTAGTGTTAGTGTTTGGTAGCTTCAGGAGATATTTTCTCCTTAATTTATTCTTGTGAAAGCAGGTCGGCCTTATTTTTATAAAGGAAAAATTACTTGTTCAAGGTTGGCTCTAAGATGAAGGGTTGCCTAGCTTGTATAAATAGGAGAAGGTGTCTCCTCATTTCACAATTCAATCAAGCAATCTCATTCACTCCAAGTTCGCACATTAGTAGCAGTTTGCCATCCTTGTAGCAGCAAACTCAATTTTAAATGAAGAAGTGTCTACATTTAGCATCAAGGAGAAGTGTCTCATTTCTTTGTATTGGACTTGGCCAAATTTCAAGGGCTTAATTCTGTATGCAAAATTCTGCACTTATTCATCTGATATATATATATATATAAGAGAGATCATTTCTTGCTAGATTTTTTCTCCCTCAAGTAGGAGGGTTTTCCCAAGGTATTTGCTGTGTTCATTGTTCTTATGTGTTGCATTTTTCTACTTATGTCAATTTTGATCCTATAACTAACATGGTATCAAAGCGGGTCTAAGAAAAGATTTGATTAGAATTGTTTAAGCAGTCTAAGGGTAGAAAAGAACAAAAAAGATTTGAAACAAATCATGGGAATGGCCGAAAGAGATATTCGCAGATGCGGAAATCTGCTTCAAATTCGTTGGTAATGGCGGGGCCTATTTGTTCACAGTGGTTTGTAGATTTGGAAGCTTCGTTTGTCTTGCGGTTAGTTTGGAAGTCTTTTGAGTTAAGAGCTTCTGAGGCTGAAGTTTTGTGCTGTTGTGTGTGGGATTGAAGATTTTAAGTTTTTGGCAGCATTTTAGAAAAATGCTCTAAATTTTGCAAAACGGTATCTCTCTTCTTGAGAAAATTTGTTGCGATCAGGGTTCGTTGTGTAGATTTTAAGCTAGTTGCTGTTGTGATGGAATTTGTGGGAAGATTTGGATTGATAAAGACAAGTCATGGAGTTGGGAAGATTCTGAAGGATGATGAGAGATTACATAAGGAATTCAAGGGAGAGATTGATGCATCCTGTGAGGAAGTCACGCAGGCTAAAGAAATGAACAAACATGGAGACAACTTGCAGCCTTGGGACTGAGCTGGTGGTGCATAACTCTCATGATTCTTCACTCGAGGGCACAAGGTTGGGTCAGCCTTGGATGGAGAATTTGCGATCAGAAGAGGAAATGACATTCAGAGGGAGTCTGACAAACCAACAAAGACAAGCATTACAGGCGATTTTGGACGAGGAGGTCAGGAGATCGATGCAAGTACTTGGAGCTTCAGAGGGAGTCACATCATCTTGAAGATTTGTTGTAATGTATATTTCTCTGAGACAAAGAAATATGAGGTGAAAGCCCTTGTAGTGTATATTTCTCTGCGACGGAGAAATATGAGGTGAAAGCCCTTGTAGTGTATATTTCTTTGAGACCGAGAAGTATGAGGTGCGAGCCCTTGTTCATCTCTGAGATTGAGATGAGACGTCATGTTGAGAGACTCCATGATGACATCACATTGAGAGACTCTGTGATGTACCCTTGTACCTGTGTTTCTTTCCACACAAGGGAGTAGCCATGGTGGACATCATGTTGAGAGACTCCATGACATAGATATCTGAAAAATATCTCCCTAGCTAAGAGGGAGTGTTAGTGTTTGGTAGCTTCAGGAGATATTTTCTCCTTAATGTATTCTTGTGAAGGCAGGTTGGCCTTATTATTATAAAGGAAAAATTACTTGTTCAAGGTTGGCTCTAAGATGAAGGGTTGCCTAGCTTGTATAAATAGGAGAAGGTGTCTCCTCATTTCACAATTCAATCAAGCAATCTCATTCACTCCAAGTTCGCACATTAGCAGCAGTTCGCCATCCTTGTAGCAGCAGACTCAATTTCAATGAAGAAGTGTCTTCACTTAGCATCAAGGAGAAGTGTCTCATTTCTTTGTATTGGACGGCCAGATTTCAAGGGCCTAATTCTGTATGCAGGATTCTGCACTTATTCATCTGATATATATATATATATATATATATATAAGAGAGATCATTTCTTGCCGGGTTTTTTCTCCCTCGAGTAGGAGGGTTTTCCCAAGGTATCTGTTGTGTTCATTGTTCTTATGTGTTGCATTTTTCTGCTTATGTTAATTCTGATCCTATAACTAATAGGTAGGGCTTCACTACAAAATCCAGAAAAAAACTCCCTAGCTCATATGAGTTTATTAAATAAAATAATAGAGAATAGAAGAGAGCAGGAGAAAACTGAAAATATTAATTGCCCACAATCTCAGATTAATTCTTGCATGAAAGATTTGAAAATGTTTGCTAAGAAGTGCCACAACTGCAAAATACAAATGAACCTTCGAACTGCCAATCACCGTTGTGCTTTACCATGATCAATGATATGTATGGAGCCATTAATGTTGAAAACTGCCTCTTGCATTAACACCCAAGTTTTGATGTCTATATCCACTTCTGTGAATACTTTTGCTACAAACTCCTTTCATATCTTTTTATATGAAGGAAATCCTTTGATTAAATTCCTTTGCGGGCTTTACTCTTTGATTGTTTATACACAGCCCTAATTTTTTTATCTAGATCACGTGGGCCCTACCCTTTGAATACATTAAGGTGAAGCCTTAATATGTTGAGCCACATGCACTTTGTTTATGTAAATGTCAAAGTTTCATTTGAATCCTCAAGGGCTATCTGTATCCTTAGAGGCAGAATTTATCATTTTCAATAAAGGTAGGTCCCATAACTTGCCAAGTCATACTTATTGACTAAAAGCATTCCCTTCTATATTTCCCTGGAACCCTTAAAGTTCCTATGAACCGTCAAATTAATTAAATCAACACTTCACAGATTGCTGTTATCTGACAAGTCTCTAAACCTTGTTAAGTCCTTTGAGCTGTCTGCTTGAGGAGATCGACAGCACTTCTCTATTTCATCTGATGTGCTTGAAATATATCAGGGCAACTAGTTCATTCCTCATCAGTGACAATTCAGCCTTCTTTGGTGGCAGGGTGTATTCTCATTTTTAATCCTTTGACAATGCTTTTAGATTACAACCATATCTCTTTGACTTGCAGATTTGCTTGAGTGCTTTGGTGAGCTAAATAATAAGATGGTTCTGTGGTGATTTGTACTTCATAGGGATGCCATGTAGTCTTCTGTGAATTCCTTTTCCAAGCCTTAAAAAATTAATACTATGTGGACTTTCTATAGCTGCCTTGGGTAAAACCATTGTCATGTGAGTTCTATTTCTTTGAATTATGGCAAGGCTTTATCCTTACTTAACACACAACCTCACTTTTAAACAACCCTATTGGTAATTTTAGCCCACGGAAGTGTAGTTATTATGGCAAGCTCTTTCTGCAGAAAGGTAACTTTATCCTCTACATTAGGAACTCTTCTAAATAGTATAAAGACCATGTTTTTTAATGACTTGTAATGTCCCTTACCCGACTTTGCCCTAGAATTCGCGTGTAGACTAGGTTTAGGGTTTCTTTTTTTCAAATAAATGTTCTCTTTAATGAAATGATCTTGGATTGAAATCTGCATTCACCATATGAACAAACATTTCCACACAAATACACATGTCTTGTTAGCATTAATATCTAGATATCCAAAATATAAACATAATCACAAAACAATAGTGAAGACATATGAGGAGTGGCATGGGAGATTCGCCCTAAGCCCTTTGGTTCCGGCTAAGAAGGATGTGTTTCACAATCCTCCAGCCCGGGGACTTGTACCGGCTCTCTCCACCTAGGACATCACCTCAGAAGACACTTAACTTATTGTTGACAGTTGGGGGAGTGCTAAGCAGTCTAGGCCTACAACCCCTCCATGGCCGCAGCGGATCTTAGGTGGGACCCCCACCCCTCCATGGCCCAACCCATGCCTTAGGACTGGGTGGAACCTTAAGTGGACTTGCCACCCCTCCATGGCCCATCCCTGCATTGGGTCCTAGGGGCAGACTTGAGTGGGGTTTTTAGGCACCACTTCCCTCACACCCTTCCTCCCAATAAGCTTACAAACACGGAGAAGACAATCCTTTAGCAATCAAATACATTTGCATTTATTATTGATTCTTTAAGTCAATATCAACATCATTATCATCATGATAATACTAAAGAAAGCATTACACCAATAATCAAATTAACAATATCTGTTTCTTATATTCCAAATATATGCTAAATATTATTGATAAGTGAGTACATCACCTGAGTTGTTGTATCTCTCCACGTTTTCTGATTCCTTACTCGCCTCCTTCAACCTTATACTGGATTGATCATAGGATGAGGACAATTCATAAATATACACAATCTACTTATGTTTATATTAAAGTGTCACCTTTACTTATAAGGCTTAATAATTGCTGCGAGTATCATTATTGTATATTCACTAGTGACTCACATATCTACTTACCCATATATATATATATATATATATATATATATAAAGTTAAACTTGCTGCTCAGTGTATTCTGATCAGATTTCTGACTAACAGTACATTGGTTCCCTCAACAATCTTTCTTTCTTATTTTTCCTTCATCCCATATTCCTATTTCCCCCTCCATTGCTTGCTAACATTCTTCCTTTAATATCCCCCACTAGACCAAATGGCACGTCTCTTTCTTCAAGGGCATGTCTCTTTATATTAATCGCATGTCTTGTTATCCATATTAATTGGATAGTTTCTCCCTATTAATCGATGCACATTCAACTATGATAAAGTAGGTATAATCATTGTTTTCATACTTGTTGTGTCAAGGAGGGTTGACCGATGCTTTAGAATGCATTGTTTCCCTCTCCTAATTGCTGCTAATGATTAGTAAGTTGCTGCCTTTGTGAGAATTATCGATGCCTTGTTTTTATTGCAGCTGTGTATATTTTATATCAATAATTTTATATTATATGTTTCTTATTAAAACATATTTATTATTATTATTATTTTTATATACATTTTAATACTTATAGTATTATATATTATGATGATTATTGTTATAATAATATTTAAATTGCTAGTATTTATTTGGTGAATATTTATAATATTATATTATGATTATAATTATAGTAATATTAAGTTGTTGATATTTGTAAATACGTAATTTGTCACTTATTTTATTTATTTGCATCTCAACATTTAGTTGTTTTAATGTTCTATTTCAGGGACATGACATGACTAAGTGAAGCTCCGTCAAAGAGTAAGGGCGCTGCCTCACAATGTCCTACTAGTTCCATTATGCCCATTTGAAGTAGCTCGTAAGTAGCTTTAATTGTATCCTATATTCTTATGCAGCCATCACCATATCCACTAGCAACTTAATTGCCTTGCAATCTCTGCTGGAATGCAAACACCTCCTTTATTTGCCATTACAATTCCAACAAGCTGTGGTATTACTGTTTCTTTCCTATATTTGTATTTTATTTGCAGAGATGGCTTTGTTTAGAATTTGATCGCTTGAATCCCCAACTTGATTTTGTGGACAATATATAGCATTCTGAAGAGTATATCCTATGCTTACAGTACTCTCATGACAAAGTAAAAGGAATCCATGAAATGAATCACATAATACTTTAATATTTTCCTGTCTACCAATCAGTTTTGGTTGTTGGTTATTCCATAATCATCCAGCTGCGGTGGCCTGCTTTGATTGCTCTGCAGACTTCTTGACATTGGTTTATGGCACTTTCTTCAACCTAGTGGCTACTTCATTCATAAGTATGAAGGTTGATCACAAGTTGGGTGTGAATCCCAAATGCAGGAGAAAATGAACTCATCAATAGAAATGCTACCTTTTGTAATGAGAATGAGCCCAACAATTTAAATGCCAAATCTCTCTAAATCCAGTTAATAATTGATGGTAAGACAAATCTTTTCTCATTAATGTGTCTGGTAGAGCACCCTTTGCACAATTTGAACACAAAATTTGATTCATGCATTGAAGTGAAAATTTTGCACTATAACTATTCGAGAATGACTTACAGTCAGACTGAAGATGAACTGGTTATAAAGTGTGTCAGTGGTTCAGTGGTAAAGCATCCTTACACTTTTTAATGGACTAACTAGGACTATCTTTAATTTAGGTATGACTCATTTACCAACAACAATCACCATGGAACATGTAACAAGATCAACATGATTAATCATTACATGCAAACCAAAATGAACAAACTATACCTGGGCCAAGATGTCAAAATGCGAGTTTGGGTTGACCGGGATCCTATACATGGGCCACAAGATCAGTGCTCAAGGGGTTAGCGTGGATGAGGAGAAGATCACGGCCATTCAGGAATGGGCTACACCTAGGAATTTGACGCAATTAAGGGGATTTGTGGGCCTTTGCAGCTACTATAGGAGATTTGTAAAGGGATTTTCCCAGCTTGCAACACCATTGACCAATCTCACAAAGAAAGGAGCTTTCTTATGGAGTCCCACAACTCAGAAGGCATTGACAAACTCAAAAAGGTAATGAGCTCATGTCCGGTCTTGGCTATTCTAGATTTCTCATCTCCTTTTGTACTCGAGTGTGATACTTCAGGAGAGGGCATTAGAGCCGTACAGATGCAGAATAAACACCCCATTGCATATGAGAGTATGAAGCTCACCATTCCAGAAAGGGCTCTCTCTATTTATGAAAAGGAGACGTTGGCCATCATGCACACCCTTGCTAAGTTTAGGCAATACTTGGTGTGTGGGAAATTTGTGGTGAAGACAGATCATAATAGCTTGAAGTACTTCCTAAATCAACGAGATTTGAATGATAGACAACAGAAATGGGTAAGCAAACTCCAAGCTTATGATTTTGATATTGAGTTTGTGAAGGGCAAGAACAATGTAGTGGCTCATGCACTTTCTAGGAAACCATATTTGTGCACAATGTCTGACATATCCGCTGATTGGAGGGCTGATATTACAGCTGAGTACGCCAAGGATTCATTTGCTAATGATGTTTTGGTAGGGAAGGTAGCTGATGACAGGTACAAGGTGGTTGAGGAGCTCATCCTCTACAAAGATCGGATCTATCTTGTACCTCATTCGAAGGTCAAGAGTAGAATCATAAAAACTTGCCATGATACCCCTCTTGCTGGTCAGCCGGGCTTTTACAAGACATATAAGCAAGCAAGGGAGCGTTTCGCTTGGAAGGGGCTGAAGAAGGACATCTTGCAGCATGTGAGAGAGTGTTTAGTCTGCCAACAAAATAAAACCGAAAATATATTGTATTTATGTTGTGGTGGATAGACTCACTAAGTTTGCTCATTTCTATGCCATTACTTCAAAATTCAAGGCTCCTCAAGTTGCAGATCTGTTTTTTAGAGAAGTGTTTAGACTCCATGGATTGCCAAGAAACATTGTGAGTGACAGGGATAGCAGGTTCATCAGCTTGTTCTGACAAGAGCTTTTTCGCTTGGCTCATATAGAGTTGACCCCCAGCACTAGTTACCACCCCCAAACAGATGGACAAACAAAGATCGTGAATAAATGGATTGAGGGTTACTTGAGAAACTATGTGACAAGGCAACAATCAGCTTGGGTGAAGTGGCTTCATCTAGGGGAATTTTGCTATAATACCACGCATCACATGTCCATTGGGATGTCACCATTCAAAGCATTATACGGTTATGAAGCCACCTCCTTCATAAATTTGATTCTTGCTGACAGTAGAGTTCCAAGTGCTGGAGACATGATTCAGCGGAATGTAGATATCATGAATTCCTTGAAAGAGAATCTCCATCGAGCCCAAAATCAGCAAAAGTTATATGCGGATCAGCGAAGGATTGAAAGGGTTTTTGAAGTCAATGATATGGTATACTTGAGGTTGCAGCCATACCGACAGTCATCTCTCAAAGGGAACAGAGCAGAAAAGCTGAAACCCAGGTTCTACGGACCATTCAGGATCACCAAGAAGTTTGGAGAGGTTGCATACGAACTTGAGTTGCCTCCAGGGAGCCGAATTCATAATGTTTTCCATGTTTCGTGTTTGAAGAGGGCCTTGGGACAGCAGATTACCCCAACAATGGAGCTGCCACCGCTTGATGATGAAGGAAAGCTAATCCTCAAGCTTGAAACAGTGTTGGATGTAAAGGAGAAGTGGTTGAGAAACAAGGTCATTCTGCAATATTTGGTAAAATGGAAGAATCTGCTAGTTGAAGATGCAACTTAGGAAGGGGTGGAGATCTTCCAACATCCTAACCTAAGGTTGCTCGAGGACAAGCAACCATCTGGAGGCGGGGACTGTCATGTCCCGACTTTTGTTTGAATTTGGGCCAACTTGAGTTTGTGAAAATAGTGTTTTTAAACACTAATTAATAAATAATTAGATAGGAATCCTTTTTGTGGCCGACCTGCCTCTTGGTTGGCGCTTGTTTTTAAATTTGAATTCCTTTTGTATTGTGGCTGACTTCATTTGAATTGGCGTGGTGAATTGGTATTTATTCTAGGCCTTGTGGTAGACCAAAGCATCACGAATATTGGACAACGCAGTCTTGTTGAGCTCAAAGGGCGTAGCTGCTCTAGCTTAATACTTAGGTGTGGGCGTAGCTTCAATCCTGAGAGTATTTGTGCTAAGCTTACATCCCATCTTTAAAGGCTCATCGATCAATTTGTCATTGCAGGAATCAGCGATTTTATTACTGAGGCGGAATCAAGCATTGTCGTCTAGGCAGAGCTTGCAGCTCTAGCCGGCAATCACTTGGTAGCGATCACCCAGTGTGAGCATACAATTATGAAGGAGGCGATAACTGTAATCAAAACATCTGCAAAGCAATAAGGAGGACGACACCAAATTGGAATATCCACGGGTATCGTTTCTTCCAGATCGTGCCCGTCAACCATCTCAACTCGGCGACATCAAATTTGAGGAAGTATCGATTTGCTACAATAGGCCCGTGGTTTCATCTTTGCCTACATCCAGTATATTCAAGGGCGACATCGACTTCTCAATCTTCTGTTGATAAATGCCCGATCATATGTATAAAGAACTCTCAGAAGTAATACTTCCGTCTCTTCATTCAATTTAAGCATTCTGAGAATGAAAGGTGTCGATCATTATATTATCTTGGTGTGTTGATTTATTGATACTACTGTTCCGTTTAAATTGTGCGAATATCTGAGTTAAGTTTCAAAGATAGAGTTAGTATATTATCAGATTATGTTGTTGTTCTGCCCTAGGCTCTTACACTAGAAAAGGAATTGGAGGAATGCTAATACAAAACAATCATTTCATAGCCTTTGAGAGTTGGAATCTAAAGGAACCAAAAAGAGGGTTCTCCATTTGTGATAAAGAAATGCTCGCCGTCATGCACGCGTTGGCAAAATTTAGGCAATACTTGGTGTATGGCAAGTTCATGGTGAAGATGTATCATAACAATCTGAAATTCTTTCTAAACTAGCAAGACCTCAATGATTGGCAACAAAAATGGGTAAGTAAGCTCCAAGCTTATGATTTTGAAATTGACTATGTCAAAGGGAAAAAGAATGTAGTGGCTGATGCACTCTCTAGGATGCCAAGAATATGCTCCATTTCTGAGATTTCAGATTTCTAATGATAGGAAAAACTTGTTAATAGATGAATATTGCAAAGATGCTTTTTCAAATGATATTTTTGACCAAATATTCACTGATGAAAGGTTTAAGGTGGTCCATGGACTTATCAAGTATAAGTAAAGAATCTTCTTGAATCCTAAATAAAAGTTAAAAAAGAAAATCCTATAAGCAATTCATGATTCTCCCCTAGCAGAACATATAGGATTCTACAAGACATACATGCATATTGGAGAAAGTTTTCCTAAAAAGCATGAAAGAAGAAAGGCTCAAGCATGTATGTGAAGTTCCACTTACCAACAGAACAAGTTAGAGCTGTAATGTCCCCCCTTGTCTATGGTTTTCTTTTTTTTTTGTTTTTATGCTTTTCTGATTTTTTGAGATTTTGCCAAGAAACACGAAAAATACATATATTTGCAAAATAGCAAAACAAATAGGAGAATGCATAAACTAATTAGAACCCAGTTCATATATTGGCAACAAGATTACAATGAATGCATACCCATTTGACAGAATGTGAAGTTGCAGGTCTGATATGCATAACCAGCAAACTGAAGGCACATGGATTTGGACGCCACTCTTCAAACCCTCATTTCCTCACCTTGAAAATGGTGTGCAGATGTCTCTTAACCCTAGATGCCTCAAGGGCAGGTGACAGCAGCTCAAATGCCTAGGCGTTTTGCCTTGAAAAACCCCACGTCCAGCTAGCAGGTGTACGGCCTGGCTGCCAGCCTATGGTGCTCACAAATGCACTTTTTTCCTCCAAAAACTCTTGTAAAATGTCTTCTCAATCTTGAACAATCTTTCCAGCTGATTAAATCTATCAATCTCTCCAAAATACGGTTGCAAATTGAATAAATGAAGCACAGGTATAACCCCTGGATGGAGCTATCAACCAATCACCCTTGGGATATCTTGCAATCCTATAGATGATGTTCTTCACGAGGGTTTTTGTCCTCACAAAGCGAATAACCAGTCAACCAGCAAACTTCTCTTCCAAAAATTCTCCAACCTAAAAAGCCAAAAAGCAAATGAATTAGCTTTTATACTCCTCCAAAACCCCACGCCCATGTTGGCAATTAAAATATATTTTATTTTATATAATTTCCCGCCTTATGAATCCCTTTTAAATTTGGGCAGCCAACTTATATTATAAAGTACTTTTTAAAAAAACACTTATATCCCCCTTTTAATATAAGTCCTTATAATATATAATAATAACACATAAAATTAATTAATTTAAATTAACTTTATTAGTAACATGAAATATTCCAAACCAATTTTTTTCAATTTTTCAATTACAACGAGCAGAGCAATACACAATCGTTAGGGTTAGCACTTAAACCAAACGATGCAGAATTCAACTCTAACCAAGAATGTACACCAAGATCCTGAGTTGGGCAAGGTGTGAACATATGGTCAGAGGATCTCAATGCAATGCTGATAAAGAAACTTTAACCAAGAATGCGCTGGATGACGATGAGCATATGGTCAGAGGGTCTTAATACAATGCTGATACAAAGAACTCTAACCAAGAATGCGCTGGAGAACGACAAGCATGTGGTCAGAGGATCCCTACCAACTACTATGCTGAAGTAACTCGACGTCAAGCATGTGCTTTCCAACCCGAGATGGAATTGGAGCTACCATATGACGGAGATGCTAAGTATTACAATGCAATAATCAAAGTAAGATAGGCGGCAAGCCAGCCTCTTCCACTTATCTAGCAGGTATTACAATAAGGTATAAGATGAAGAAGCAAGATTGCTAATAGTACTACTGTTCAGCTTACAATAATTAGAGAATGCCTATCAACATCATAGAATAAGAAAGTCTATCACTGCTGTAATGTAGTATAATGTCTCCATGATGCACACAATGACTTCTCACTCAAACCCAACTCAAAAGACTGATATTAAGCAAACTGATATAACTGACCCAGAACTGAAATTACTTAACCAGCAACACTGAACCTTATTGAAATGCTCACAACTAACTCTATCCTCAGCCAAAAGACCTCAAATCAGATGCTGTCTCCCTAACATGAAGGCGCCCAAGTGAGAACCATTAAATGACCCCAAACTGCTGTATTTATTTTTTTGCACAAATTTCAAGGTAAGACAGAATGGTACAGCCCTATAGGTAGGGCGATTTTGCTTGATAAATTCAAAGGCTTCATCAAAAAATCTGAAAATTAGTGGAGAGGGTCGCCCCTCATAGACAAAGAGATTTAAGCAATACCCAGAATGATTCTTTTTGTATTTTTTTGATTTATGAGTAAAAACAACAATCAGCTATAATGAAGAGACAATTCCAGAATTTCACTAATAAGCATGAAACTGAACTACAAAACCACACAACTACTACAATGCCAAATCTCACTACAAATCCACTCAAACTACAACTACCTCATCACTAGTCGCTATCTCTCAAGCAAGAAACAATGCCAAGCTAGGAGGCATACATTTCTCGAAGCAGTCCTAGTACCATTCCGACAGCATAACATTCCTGTAGACAAAAGATAATGAAATGAGGACCCAAAGCTTCCTTTTATAATTTTGAGAAGACCCTCCAGAAGCTTCTAGAAGACAAACCCTAATCTTCAAATTTGAATTCAACCCTTTTTCCCTCCAAGAGATGGCGTCCACTTTTCAAAGCTTCATTTTTGACTTTTATTTTTAAATTCAATCCTCCAAGAAATAGGCATCCAACATAAGCTTCAATTTTGACTTTAATAAATTATAAAATCCCCTCCATGAAGTGCCCACCCTTGAAGACCACCTTTTTAAAACAACATTAAGTTATAAAGCTAGGCCAAGGGATAATATAACATTAAAATATGACATTATTTAAATAAATTGAACTTAACCCTCCAACTGCATCCCAAAGCCAAAAATGAACAAGTCAACTGAACTGACAGAAGAAGAAAGCCAACTGCACTGGAAACCGCATGATCACTGCCAAAAATAGAATTTACTAAAAATAGTAAATTTCAGAAGATGTCCGGAATGCATTGCATGCCACACCGTTGCGAAGCTCTCTGAAAACCCAGAAAGAAACTGCAAATAGAACTCCCAACTTCGAGCAACCACAACCACCAAAATGGAAAACCCTAATTTCACCTTTTGAGTAGCTTACGGGTCTCCGGAATAGGCCAATGGTCAACTGAAAAGAACATGCTTGAGAAGGGGACATTACAGTCCGCCCTCCCCAAGATTGCTTGTCCTCAAGCAATCGCAAACCTAGATGCTGCAGAATCTCATCATTCTCCCAAGTCGCATCCTCTATAGGCAAGTTCTTCCACTTCACCAAGTATTCTCTGATTGTTCTTTTTCTCAAAGAACGCTCTTTGGAATCAAGAATCTCTTCTGGAATCAAAACTAACTGTTCTTCATCCAAAGGTGGCAATTGTGATGAAGCAACAACATTGTGTCCAAGTGCCTTCTTGTGATGAGCCCTTCTGGCTCAAACCTCAAACCCCAATATTTCTTAAGTCTTTTTAGTGTTATTTAGTTTTTTAGAGAAAGTTTGATAGACAGAAGAGAAGGGGCGCACATCATAAATGCTCATAAAAAGTAAATTTGCACTATTTTCTTCAGAATGAAAGTGTAGATTGCATTATTTAACTGTGACAAATAGATTGCAAATGATACACATACCAGAATATCTCCAGATTATTTAATTAAAGAAATTGCCAGTTTGACAGCCGGAAATGGTGAAATCAAGCAAATAAGCACGCCAAATCTCCAGATCTGACTTCTCCCACTCCAAAATAAGGTACAATGCCCTGGTAGAGGTAGACGCCAAGGTAGAAGCACAGAAAAGAGCAAAGAAGAAGGCGTTTCATTAACTTCCTTCACACGCCTTTCCAGAATACACAAATTCCAAGGTAAGCCGTACGGCCAAGGAAAGAATAGGAAGAATCTCTGCTGGAAGCCTCTGAATCTGAAGAAGGATGCGCCACCAGGAAGAAACCCTCACTTATTGCAAACAACAAGAAATCTCAATATATATGTTCTCTGTCTGAAACTGTAGAACCTCTGAATGAAGCTCTCAACATGCATTGATTCGATTGATCTTTCACAATCTCAAGAGTGCTCACACTGAAGAGGTATCGTTCTTCAATGGCAGATTGTTCAAACCCTGATCACAGGAGAATGCACAGGAAATAGCACAAGGCAAAATCGAAATATCAAAAGGTGAGTTTCTCATTGCCAAAAATTGCTTTATACTCAAATGGCACGCATTTCCAAGAAGATACGCCCTTTTAGCAATCATTTAAATCTTTTAATATAATATTAAGTCCTTTTCAATAGTCATAACTTAATATTTGAGCGCCCTTTAATATTTTAAGAGATTAAAATATTAAATCACCTTTTTAGAATAATTTAAGTGATATAAAATGTATAAAGTCGATTTGACTTTATAAAAAGGCATTAAGTTAATTAATTAACTCAAATCACTTAAAAATTCATAACTCGCTCAAAACTCCAAATATTCCTGTGCCGTCAGAAGCTGTAGACTCCTGAACTGCCAACGCCTGTTGTGATCCAATCACTGGGCTCTGAAAACCAGAACGATCAACTCTCTAGAAAGTACCACTGACCCTCTAACCAATCCAGCTAGCCCACAAGGGTCCAATAAAGGCTAACACACTGTTCCCGAGAACTGTCTAGAGAGGGGACATCACACTTCTTGAGGCGAGACACGTGGAAGACATTGTGTACTCTGCTATTCGAAGGTAGCTCCAACTCATAAGCTACTGCTCCCACCTTTCTGATAACCTTGAACAACCCATAGAAATGAGGTTTGAGCTTCTCAGCTCCACTCTTCTTGAGAGTAGACTGTCTGTAAGGCTATAGTTGAAGATAAACCATATCTCCAACCTCAAAAGAGCGCTCAACACGCCGCTGATCAGCGTACGTCTTCTGTTGATTCTGTGCAATCTGAAGATTGTTCTTCAATGATTTCAAGATATCTTGACTCTGTTGCAACAAATCCTTGGCTTGAGGGGCTTTGCTATCACCAAACACCAAATCAGCAAAGCTAGGAGCCTCATAACCGTAAAGAGCCATGAAAGGTGACATCCTTATTGACATGTGAAAAGAAGAATTATAACAATACTCGCCTATGTGAAGCCATTTCACCCATGCTCTTTGCTGCTCCAAAACATAGTTTCTCAAATAGCCTTCCAACCACTTGTTCACTATCTCTATTTGGCTAGTGCTTGGACACCCACTCATTCTAAAGACCTCTTGCCAAAAAGTGCTTAGGAACATCACTCACAATGTTTTTTGGCAACCCATGTAATCTAAACACCTCATGAAAAAACAGATTTGCAACTTGGGCTGCTAAAAAAGAGCTGGTAATGGCAAAGAAGTGAGCAAATTTTGTTAATCTGTCCACTACAACATAGATACAATCTTTTCCTTGGACTTTGGGCAACCCAGTGATGAAGTCCATTGATATGCTTTCCCATTTTTGATTGGGAATGGGAAGAGGTTGCAGCAGACCAGCTGGTAGAGTACGCTCATTTTTGTTCATCTGACAAGTGGGACACTCCTGGATGTAACGTTGAACCTCTCCTTTCAGCCCTTTCCAAGAAAATCTTTCTCGAATCTGCCTATATGTCTTGAAGAAAACTTGATGGCAAGTGGAATGTCATGGAATGTCATCAAAATCTTCTGTTTGAGCTTAGAATCAGCCACCAAAAAGATCCTACCCTTGTAGTGTATCAAACCTTCAACCACCTTGTACCTTTCATCTTGAAAAGTACCTTCAATGACGCTGATTGCAAACTAATTTTTGGCATAATCAGCAAGCAACATCTCCTTCCAATCAGCAGTAAGCTCACACAAAGAGCTCAAATGAGGTCTTCTCGAAAGTGCATCAGCCACAATATTGTTTTTCCCTTTGACATATTCAATGTCAAAATCGAAAGCTTGAAGCTTACTCACCCACTTTTGTTGCCTTTCGTTCAAGTCCTTCTGATGCATGAAGTGCTTGAGACTGTTGTGATCAGTCTTGACCACAAACTTGCTCCCCACCAAGTACTGTCTGAACTTAGCTAATGCATGCATGATTGCAAGCATTTCCTTGTCATAGATGGAGTAGGTCATTTCAACACCTCTTAATTTTCTGCTCTCAAACACAATGGGATGCTTATCTTGCATCAAAACAGCCCCAACTCCTTCACTGGATGCATCACACTGTAGCTCGAAAGGCTTGGAAAAATCTGGAATAGCCAAAACTGGACAAGAGCTCATGATCCTCTTAAACTTATCAAAAGTAGTTTGAGCCTTTTCTGACCAACAAAAAGCCCCCTTTTTCGTGAGGTTAGTAAGAGGAGCAGCATTCTGTGAATAGCCCTTCACAAATCTTCTGTAAAATCCACAAAGACCCAAGAACCCTTTCAAATGAGTCAAGTTCTCAAGAGGTGGCCAATCAACAATTGCCTTGATCTTTTCAGGATCAACCTTCACTCCTTCAGCACTGATTATGTGACCAGGGTAAAGTAGCTCCTTCATTCCAAATTCACATTTGGATTCTTTGGCAAACAAACTCTCCGACTCTAGGATGCTAAGCACTTCCTCCAAGTGCTTGAGATGTTCTTCCCATGTCTTGCTGAAGATCAGAATGTCATCAAAAAATATCAATACAAACTTCCTCAACTGCTTCTGAAAGACTCTGTTCATACAAGACTAGAAGGTAGCAGGAGCATTAGTCAACCCAAATGGCATGACTAGAAACTCGAAGTGGCCATAGTGACATCTAAATGTTGTCTTCTCAACATCAGATCCTCTCATCCGAATCTAATAGTAGCCCGATCTCAAATCGATCTTTGAAAAGAACTTGGCTCCATGTAGGTCATCAATGAGCTCATCTATCCTTGGAATGGGGTATCGATTTTTGATGGTGCTTTGATTCAAAGCACGACAATCCACACACATGCGGATGGTAGCATCCTTCTTCTTCACAAGAACAACTGCTGAAGCGAAGGGACTCTTGCTTGGACGAATGAAGCCCATCTCCAAGAGTTCCTTAATGTTTTTCTCAATCTCGTCCTTCTGCTTCTTAGGGTACCGATATGGAGTTGTAATAACCGGCTTAGCTCCTTGAGCTCTATGACATGCTCCGAACCCCGTTCATGAGGTGGTCCAGGAGGTAAATCAGCAAACACCTTGCTCTTCTTCATGAGTAAGGACTGAATATCAGGAGTATAGTCTCTCTTGGTTTCAACCGGACTAGCAGGAAGAATCATACATTCCACAGCCCACTCAACTTGATTATGACGAATCAGCCTTGCCATTCTCTTGAATGACACAATCCGAGGACCACCATTTGACATTCCTCTTAGCACTATCTTCTTCCCATCGGATTGAAACTTGAGCTCCATGGTTTGTAGATTTAGAGAGATCTCTCCAAGAGAACGCAACCATTGAATACCTAGGACGGCATCCGTATCTCCAATGTTAACTACATAGAAGTCATCCTTGACTTCATAATTGCCTAATTGCATGGACATGTTTGAAATCTTCTTGGTGCAGGAAATGTGAAACCCATCAGCAACCATAACCTTGAAGCCCTCAAAGTCTTCTGTTTGCAGCCCCTTCTTTGCCACCACAACTTCATCAATGAAGTTATGTGTTGCTCCAGTATCAATCAAAGCAACTATTCGCTACCCCTTAATCATCCCTCAAACTTTGAAGGATTCATTCTTTTGAAAGTTCGAAAGTTGAGCCAAAGTACCTCCACTTCCTTTTTCATCTTCAGACTCTTCTGGAGCTCTTTCCACTTCGCTGTCATCAAAATCAGATTGCTGATCTGAAAAATCAGAATTGCTTTCTTCAGCTGAATAGTATTCAATTTGATGAATTTTGACTCCCTTTGGGCAAATATGGTCTTGAGACCATTTTTCTCTACATCTGAAATATAACCCCTTTCTTCGGAGTTTGTTAAGAGTCTCTGGGTCCAACCTTGTGACATGAGTTTTATGCTGTTTGAACTCCTTATGGTGAGGTCTTTTCCCCTTATCCCTTTTGTGAAATGATGGCTTGGATTGAAACTTTGCTTTAGGAGCAGCCCACTCCATGTTTCTTGATTTCTTCATTGCCTCCTGTAGGGAGGGTGGATCAAAAGCTTTAATCCAACCCTTGAGTGGCTCCATCAATCCTTCATTGAATAGGATCACCAAACGCCTCTCAGTGATTCCCGTGACCATGACTGAAAGTCTCTGAAACTCAGCTATGTAGGCATCAATTGTGCCATATTGCCTAAGCTGTTGCAATTCTCTGAAATGCACTTCTGGATCTTTTTTCTCAAATCTCTCTATGAGCCTATTGGTGAACTCATCATAGGTAGTGATAGACTGATGACCCAAAGTGACTAGGCCATGGTACCACCACTCATGCGCCACCCCATCTAGGTGTAGCATAGCGAATTTAATCGCCTCCTCTTCTGCCATGGGTCTAAGAGCTAAATAGTTGTCTAACTTTTGTATCCAAGCTCTTGCTAAACTGTTGTCACTCTCATCAAAATGTGGAAGCGTAACCTTGTTGATAACTTGATGCAAATCCCCCTGTACTGCTGTTCTCCTCTGTTCATGATGTTTTCCTTGTCCTCTATTCTTCCTTTTATGATCCATAAAATCATTGTAAGACATATCTACCTTAATTTCATCAGGGAGAGAATCATACTCAGCACGACCGAGTCTCAACTATTCCACAAATGATGCATTTTCTTCTGGATCAGGTTGAGGGTTTACTGGCGCCAAGAAGGTGGGTTTGAATGGCCTGGAAGAAATGTATGTGCTATTTGATGCAGGCTAAGCAGCATGTCCATTATGCTGGTTGGAGGCACTGTGTTCTCCCATATGTCCTGGATTGTTCTGTGGAGTTGGGTTCTTACCCACTTTTCCCATCATGAAAGATACCATATCCATTAGGGCATCCATCTTCCTCTCGAACCTCTTTCCCGGACTTGACAATCTTTCTCTTCCCTTTCCGCTATCATCTCTGTTGCTGGTAAACCTCTCGTTACCACCCGATGTCCTCTCATTATCCCCCATTTCTTCTCCCGGAGAAGACTCCCAATTTGCTCTTAATACCTCTGAAGCTGTCTGACCTTCCGGAGCTTGATGCCACTGAAACTGACTTGTAGCCTTCTCGTATTCCCTTGCTAAGTATCTTTGTTTTCTGTCACTCATAGAAGGTTTGTTTCACAGGATGGCAGGATGCGTGGCTCTGATACCACTGAAATATTCCGAACCAATTTTTTTCAATTTTCCAATTACAACAAGCAGAGCAATACATAATCGTTAGGGTTAGCACTTAAACCAAACGATGCGGAATTCAACTCTAACCAAGAATGTACACCAGGATCCCGAGTTGGGCAAGGTGTGAACATATGGTCAGAGGATCTCAATGCAATGTTGATAAAGGAACTCTAACCAAGAATGCGTCGGATGACGACGAGCATATGGTCAGAGGTCTTAATGCAATGCTGATACAAAGAACTCTAACCAAGAATGCGCCGGAGAACGACGAGCATGTGGTTAGAGGATCCCTACCAACTACTATGTTGAAGTAACTCAACGTCAAGAATGTGCTTTCCAACCCGAGATGGAATTGGAGCTACCATATGACGAAGATGCTAAGTATTACAATGCAATAATCAAAGTAAGATAGGCGGCAAGCCAACCTCTTCCACTTATCCAGCGGGTATAAGATGAAGAAGCAAGATTGCTGATAGTACTACTGTTCAGCTTACAATAATTAGAGAATGCCTATCAACATCATAGAATAAGAAAGTCTATCACTGTTGTAATGTAGTATAATGTCTCCATGATGCACACAATGACTTCTCACTCAAACCCAACTCAAAAGACTGATATTAAGCAAACTGATATAACTGACCCAAAACTGAAATTACTTAACCAGCAACATTGAACCTTATTGAAATGCTCACAACTAACTCTATCCTCAGCCAAAAGACCTCAAATCAGATGCTATGTCTCCCTAACATGAAGGCGCCCAAGTGAGAACCATTAAATGACCCCAAACTGTTGTATTTATTTTTTTGCACAAATTTCAAGGTAAGACAGAATGGTACGGCCCTATAGGTAGGGCGATTTTGCTTGATAAATTCAAAGGCTTCATCAAAAAATCTGAAAATTAGTGGAGAGGGTCGCCCCTCATAAACAAAGAGATTTAAGCAATACCCAGAATGATTCTTTTTGTATTTTTTTGATTTATGAGTAAAAACAACAATTAGCTATAATGAAGAGACAATTCCAGAATTTCACTAATAAGCATGAAACTGAACTACAAAACCACACAACTACTACAATGCCAAATCTCACTACAAATCCACTCAAACTACAACTACCTCGTCACTAGTTGCTATCTCTCAAGCAAGAAACAATGCCAAGCTAGGAGGCATACATTTCTCGAAGTAGTCCCAGTACCATTCCGACAGCATAACATTCCTGTAGACAAAAGATAATGAAATGAGGACCCAAAGCTTCCTTTTATAATTTTGAGAAGACCCTCCAGAAGCTTCTAGAAGACAAACCCTAATCTTCAAATTTGAATTCAACCCTTTTTCCCTCCAAGAGATGGCGTCCACTTTTCAAAGCTTCATTTTTGACTTTTATTTTTAAATTCAATCCTCCAAGAAATAGGCGTCCAACATAAGCTTCAATTTTGACTTTAATAAATTATAAAATCCCCTCCATGAAGCGCCCACCCTTGAAGACCACCTTTTTAAAACAACATTAAGTTATAAAGCTAGGCCAAGGGATAATATAACATTAAAATATGACATTATTTAAATAAATTGAACTTAACCCTCCAACTGCATCCCAAAGTCAAAAATGAACAAGCCAATTGAACTGACAGAAGAAGAAAGCCAACTGCACTGGAAACCGCATGATCACTGCCAAAAATAGAATCTACTAAAAATAATAAATTCCAGAAGATGCCCGGAATGCACTGCATGCCACACCGTTGCGAAACTCTCTGAAAACCCAGAAAGAAACCGCAAACAAAACTCCCAACTTCGAGCAACCACAACCACCAAAATGGAAAACCCTAATTTCACCTTCCGAGTAGCCTACGGGTCTTCGGAATAGGCCAACGGTCAACTGAAAAGATCATGCTCGAGAAGGGGACATTACATAACATTATTAAAATTAAACGCATAGTGATAGGACCATTAACAAACCAAGATAACTCCAAGATATAAATCCATCATCATGCCCAATATAGAAAGATTGCCAACTTACTATAAATAGTAATTATAGTCAAAAGTGTCTAAATAACGCTCTGGAAGGTGCACAGAGAAACCCTTGAAATGCTCTGAGCTGGGAAGCACCAAATAGAGCCAAATGATTAACTCATTACAAACCAATGACCCTCAGTGACTTACTATAAATAGTAATTATAGTCAAAAGTGTCTAAATAACGCTCCGGAAGGTGCATAGAGAAACCCTTGAAATGCTTTGAGCTAGGAAGCACCAAATAGAGCCAAATGATTAACTGATTACCCAATAAACACCCTCAAAAGGGATCCCCTAATCATCTTGTTAGCCTACGGGAACCGATTGGTAGACTAACCACTGCATCTGTCAACTGCCTAGGAAGGGGACATTACAAGAGCACACATTTCTAGTGGGTTTGCTTCAGCCCTTACCCACTCCTAAATAGAAGTGGAGAGTATCTCTATGGATTTTATCATAGGACTTCTAAAGGCACAAGGTAAGGATTGTATTTATGTGCTGGTGGACTGATTAATAAAACATGCACATTTCTTCCCTCTTGCAGCTGATTAATAGGCATCACAAGCGGTAGTTTTGTTTTTCAAGGAAATTTTCAAACTCCATGGGCTGCCAAAATCAATTGTAAGTGATTGTGACAACAAATTTTAAATCTATTTTGGCAAGAATTGTTCCCTCTCACTCCAAGCACACGCTACCATCCACAGACAAATGACCAAATGGAAATAGTTAGCAAATGGATAGAAAGATATTTAAAGAATTTTGTTTCAAAATAGCAAAAAGCACGGGTCAAATTCCTCTACTTGGCAGAGTACTGCTACAATACAACACACCACATATGTTGATTTGGTCATTTTAGATAGCAAGATGTTAGGAGCCAAAGATTTGATTCAAACAAGTCAAGACATGTTGAAAATCCTTAAGATACACTTACAGCAAACTCATAATCAATGCAAACAATATGCTGATCAGCAAAGAACCAAGAGAACTTTTGTTGTAGGGGACATGGTTTTCCAAAGATTGCAGCCTTACAAACAATCATCTCTTTCAATGAGTGGAGCAAAAAAGTTCAAACCATGTTTTTATGGACCATAGAGGATTATATGAAGAACTAGCATTGTGGCATATGAGCTAGAATTACTAGAAGGGTGCAAAATCCGTAATGTCTTCCATATACCATGCCTCAAGTGAGCGATTGGGTAGCACCTTCTACCTTATACAACTTTACCACTTTTGGATGATGAGGGGAAATTAATTCTTGAGCCGGAAGCCATTATGGACATTAGGGAACAAAAGCTAAGAAACAAAAGCAATATTGAATACTTGGTGAGATAGACGAATCTTTCAAAGAAGATGCCACTTGGGAAGGCTTGAAAATCTTTGAGTATCCAAACTTGCATTTCTTAGGAAAAAGCAATTCTAGGAGGGGAGGTTTATCATGTCCCCATTCAAAGATTGAAAATATTATAGCGATAGAAAAAGTTTTAAAAAAATACATAAAAAGAAAGTAGAAAAAAAACAAAAAAAAAGGAGAAAAGAGAGATGGTTGCCTCAACTTGGATAAGGCCAAAAGTGACCACCTCAAATGGGAAAAGATTTGTTTTTGCTTGTTTGCAAAAAGTAATTAAAAACATGAGTTAAGGAGGTGGCCACCCTAGCAGTCGCTGCCCTAAGGACATATGAGCTTATTGAGGAAAGCAGTGGACAACATAGTTTATCTTTTTTCTCTTGAAGCCTCATTTGAGCACTTGCTCACAAAGTCCTGGGATGGAAACCTTGAGGATTGTTGGAGATTCAAGGATGGAAACCCTTGAGAAGGAGACCGGGGGCAAAAACCCTCAGCCTTCTAGTTGGTGGTTCCAATTTAGGAATCGCACAAGGTTTAAAGATTACAGTATAGTTCCAATTTAGCAGTTTCAGTACAAAGTCAGCTAGCAGCTAGCCCCAACACCCTCCTAATTGCAACTTAATAGTCTAGTTTAACAGTTCATTTTAGATCTTTTTTGGGTTCAGCACAGCAGTTCAACTTGACAGTCAAATACAACACCATCTAGTCATTGATAACTGCAAGAAAAGGCTTCCTAAGTGGAAGTTAAGGATTGTAGATCACAATACAGACCAGCAGCAACTCAGGGAGTTCCCAGAACTAAATGTTTGCAAGGTGGTGTGAACAGAAGAGACATTACAATAGTGTGGGCATCAAAACTTCTAGTGGGAGAAACTAAGGTTGGATTGACATATTTTAATTTTTTATTTGTAAGAATTGTGTAAGCTGTTTAATCTTTGTAACTGGACTTGCAACAAGTCTACATTTTGTAAATGGAGTAGCAATTTCATAATAAAATGTTGTTTTCAGAATTCAGTGAGCTGTTATATTCATTTGCAACCAAATTATTATTATTTTTTTATTGTTGTATATTAAGTTGACATGACATTGAACATAAGTTTCCACTGGCCCGTGAGTGCTTCTTCAATTTCACTCTTGATCATCATGTGTATCTCCTCTTGTATTGGTTTGGCCATCTTGTATGCTGAGGCTTAGATACTTAAATTGAGTTTGATAGGTTGTGCAAGATGAAGGTTAAACACTCAGATACAACTGATCCATAGTCTAGGCTGAATCCTAGTGGACAATTATCTAGATGAAGTTATGTGCATTTGTAAAAGCTTTTTGAGATAGAATAATGCAAAAATTGAGAGAAATATAGAATTTAAAACAATAAATGTATTGTTATTATTTATCTACTTGTATTGCACATGGCATACTCTTGAGAAAATTGTATGCCTATTATCTTCTAATCTATTTACCTGTTTGTCTTCTTCTATGTCTTACGTATATCTGTTGATGTTACAAATATGTACATATATAGATTACATGTTGTGAAGGCCACATGTCATTATGGAAGTTGAACCATTTCCATGCATGACTTCTAATCTCCCAATGGTTATGTGGTGTTGAACCATTTGCTAGTAGGTGGGCAATGTGTTGATGGATGGCTTGGCATAGCATAAGCCTCATGAGTGCCCCCTGGGTTGCTGTGTCGAATGTAATGTTCAAAGTCTAAAGTGTGATGCTCAGTATAGGAGTTCAACTTTGCCATTTGACTTGGAAGTGTGTTTGACCCTGCTAAAACCATGGTAGAAACTCTTGAAGGTTTAGCAGAAATTCGCAGGAGCATACAACTTTGTGTAGAGTGCTCTGTAGCACTTGCGGGAGATGTATGGACAATACTTGTGTTACCACAAGCATCTGGGAGGTGCTTTGGTGTTCTGCAAACCATGGAAGTGTTCCCATAGTTACTGCAATCCATGAGAATGGTTTTGGCATTACTTCAGGCACCAATGTTGGTAGTTCCTCCTGGACCATCCAAGGATAAATGGTTGGTTTTATCATATTTATTGCTCATGCAATTGCTCATATATTAGAAAATAGGACAAACATTCCAACAAAGAATTAAGTACATTGTTTAGACATTAACTGTTACAACATAAAAAGCTCAGCCCTTTACATAATACCACACATGAAATAATTACTTCATACAGCTCATACTCTAGAGATGTTCTTTAAAAAGCCAAGCTATGTGAGGCCCAGCACCCACCTAGTCACTCCACATAACTTGAATAGGTAAATGTAAAGAGTTGAGAACTAAAAGATAGATAGCTCTCATATACAATGTTTAAGTAACCCAAAACTTGATAAAGAATATTCAGAGTGGCTGGAAACAAGTAAAGGACGTGCTCTTGCTGTTGAATTCTTAGTTAAAGCTATTTACCCTGTCCAGACATGGTTGTATAAGTAGATAAACATTTAGGAAGATCGATGGCTCTGCCACTACCACTGTCTTGGACATACCTATTGCTCTTTTGCCATTCAATATTGATGACCATAACAAATTGGTATCAGAAACCTGATCATCTCTTCATATTGTCATGCTCTGTCCCAAGGTCATCCTATGGCCTAGCCAAGTTTAATTATTAGCAGAACTCGTGCACTGTCTGCCATACCACTAAGCAGCTTGAGACTCCAAGAAAGGGTATTTTTGCCTGTTTCAGTAGCAATCAGTCTGAAGAATAATGTGATTGCCTGTGACCTGAAATGACTTAATTATCTTTAAACTTTCCCCGTTATGGAAAAGAGCAACAGCAGACACAGTGTTCAGGTAACTGATGAATGGAGATAGGGAACCCCTGGAGTCACCAAAAAGACAGATATACCTGTCCCTGATCTTATGATTGACAGTGCATGAAAATACAAAATCTCCTTTAGATTCATCTCCAATGTAGCATATCAATTTGATGTTCTTGAGCAATTCCAAGTTGTTAGAACAGAACGGATCATTATCATTGCCAGCATAGTCCAGATCTTTGATCTTTCATCTGTATTTCATAAGATCCTATACTATTCTCCTTTAAATTTTGCACAAGTTAATCACCGGTACGGAGAGGAATGTGTTTCCTGCATTTTCATTTCATTCTTTCTCCTACCAAACTAAATGCTAACCTGTAGACAGCCTGAAAGAAGACACATGACATCCTAACAGATATGATATAATAACTCCCTAAAGAGTATGCTGCCAGTGTTCATATGCAGGTTTTTCTGAACCATGTCTCCAGTTAGATGGCATGTGAAAAAGATGAGACAATGATACCTGAATCACATCAGTGCCAAATTGTAAGAAGTTGAAATAAATGAATAGTCGATGTCTTGCAGTGTGAGTTGGCCTGAGAACAAATATTTGCTGTGTTCCGCACAAAGTGGGAGGCACTTTCTGTCTAAAGCTTCATGAATGGCACCCAACCCGAAAACCCACTTTTTTTCGTCACATGGATTTATATTCTGCCGAATTTGAAGGAGACGTATGCGATATAGCACAATATCAGTCTTATTGCAGCATTGGGCCCAACACCTGGAATATACCCCATCAGAAAGCATTCTGACAAATGTTAAAGAAAGAAGACCATCAACAGGCCTGGGATCAGCAAGGTGCTGATCACCCATCATTTTTATTTTGTTTTCTAGGGGAAAGTATATTTCCTCAAGTCCATTCATATCAGCAAGTTTAAGATCTTTGGTATAATGTCTCATGGCTTCATGTTTTGTAGTTTCATGTTTTTCTGCCAAAGTAAGGATACAAGAAAACCTCAAGTGATAATTTACAAATTTTTTCACCATTTTGAAATTATGGCAACAGCAAAAATAGTTTAGCCATCTGATTCCCAAGCCAGCATACCATCGTATTATCTCCTCATCCTCTAGAGGAATGAGTAACTTTATAGGTTGAGGTCGTCCCATGGAATTTATCAAGCCACCAAGCCTAAGGGCCTGTCTTACCAGCTCTATTGGCGCATGAATTTTTATGCATAATTTTGTGAGATCCTTGATTGTCTGCTGTGCATTATTTTTATCCTCCGGTTGCATTTGTCTTTCTGTTTCTATAATTGTGCTTCTTATATCAACGTTAAGATATTTGTTTACCTTCTCCTGGAATTGGTCATAGGCATCCAGTAGCTCCTCGGGCAATTGGTCACGAACTGCCTCAATAGTCAGAAATCTACCACTAGTGAACCGTCGATGCCAAGACCAACGGTCTTCAGTTGACTCTAAAAATGTTTTCACTACTTCTTGTGCCCAAACTTTGAAGTTGCTGTTGATTTGTGGCACTATAGGTAACTGAGGGTCTCGAAGACTGCCATCCTTCAACTTCTTCAGTACTCGTGACAGTATTTTCATACCTGTGCGTTTACGGAAGGTCTCCCGAGCATTCCTTTTTTCTTGAGCCCGGGCCTGACGGCGTTTTATGAGTTTCTTCCATGCCCGAATTGCTTTATCTGACATTGGAGGAAATAATTTAGAATGAGTAACAGCCTGGAGTTCCATTCCTAGAAACTCTATCTTCTCTTCAATGGCATTGTGTAGGGCTGTCTTTGATCGATTCACCCTCAATTTTAGATTTCCTTCGAGAAATTCGACTACTTTGTTTTTTAGCTCGAGTGTAAGTTCTTTGGATCCTGAAGAAGCTATTAGAATCTCATCCAGGTAGCGACAAGCATAAACCTTGATAGGCTTGTAAAAGAAGACGGGTAATCCTTCTGGATTCTGCTGCACTGTTTTCTTTTGCACCCATATCCTAAGTGAAGACAAAGATCCCGTCATTTGAATGTCATTCAACACACATTCCCTGAGCAACTCTGGTGAAGTAGGATCGCCTGGTTTACTCCCATGCCTTCTCTCTGGATTTTCTTCATCAACTTTTCTCCGAACATTGTCAATCTCTCTATCAAAGAAATCCAAATAAATATTAATTACAATAGAACACAGATTATTTTCTTGAGGGAAACCCCGTCCCAGAGAAAGCCCTCCAAATTCTATGTTCAAAACGTTAGCTTGAAAGAAACTGCATATAAGATCAACGAGCAATTTATCTTGTATCTTCTTCACCAAAATGGAAGCAAGTATCCGTACCCTTTCTGAATTAAACTTCTCTTTCTCAAATGCGACGGTAAACCACCAAGTTGGATTCGTCACATGATTCTTGATGTATCGCAGAGCAGTATGTCGCCCCATCCCTACTCGCCCACCATATGCAAAATTCACAAAGCGAGGCTCATATACAGCTTCCAAGGCCATTCTCACCGCCTCCATTACCACCTTGAGCTTCAAATTAGGAAGAACCAATGACTCTCCCTTTCGCCTGAGTGGCATCACTTCTACACAGCAGGCCTTCACATCAAAGCTCCCTTCTTTGAGCTGTCTTGAAGCACCTTTCAGCCATAGATAATCAATGCCATCATTGGCAGCGCTGGCTACTACATCATCCACCCTTGTACTAGAATCGACACTCAGCTTCTCATAGGCAGTCAACAACACTTCTGGCCTGGCTATTACTTTTTCAACCAGATTACGCCATTTTTGATATCTGAGCCTTCTTTTGACAAGTTTTTGGAATTTATCTTGGCTCAGGGTTTTCAGTACAATGTCCTTGTACGGCGAAACCATACTGGTATTTGGTCTTCTAAATTGAAAATACATTTGGTTACTCATCTGTGCCCTAATAGCTGGTGTTCTAAAGGCAATAAAATGAAGCAAACTCCCATCTGAAAATAAAAAAATATTAGGTGAATAAGGTGTAGATTTACTGATTTGGAAACTATTAGAAAAACTAGTTTTCAGAGCACTATACCTTGTTTGCTGGAGATGGGCTTTCCCAATCTGTAAATTATACAACAGCCCAGCGTTCCCATTCTTTATTTTCCTTTTGTTTCCTGCGTTGGTCGGGAGTTCGACCCTGCTGCATCGTAGAGGAAATTTTGCTAGTCACATGTTTTAAATTTGATCTATTGTTGCCCATGCCTTAATACTTCTGAATTTGGTGGGTACTGATTTCCAACTTTCTTTCCTCTTCTTTCGTTCATATTTCCTTTTTAATTATGATAAGTGTACTTCCATAATATTACTGGAAGATGAAGTATATCAGTGCCTGGACATCTTAAATACATAAAGAAATATTAATTTAAAATTATTTTATTTAACTATTTTGTTTTATTTCTATTTTAAAAACTAGTTTAATAATATATAAAATATGCCGAGAGATATTCTTTTTGAGGTGTCTATTTTTAAAAATTGTCTCACATAAAAGTGTAATAGACACATTAAGAAGGATATCTCTCAACATATTTTATATATATTATTAAAATAATATATATATGTTAGTAGTCACAGTGCAACATGGAAGACAATATTATTAAAAATAGTTTAGGGTTAGGGTTACATTTAGCATTAGGGTTATAGTTACATTTAGGTTTGGGATCAAGTTTAGGGTTAAGACATATAGTTAGGGTTAGGGTAATAGTTGGGGTTAAGGATATCAGGATTAGGGTTAGGGTTAGGGTTAAGAGGTATGGTTAGGGTTAGGGTTAGGGTTAAGGTTAAGGTTAAGGTTAAGGCTAGATATATAGTTAGGATTAGGGTTATGGCTGAGATTTAGTTAAGATTAGGGTTATAGTTAGCATTAGGATGAGGCTTAGAGTTAGCATCAAAATTAGGGTTAGGGATAGCATCAAGATTTGTTGAAGATTAGGGTTACAGTTAGGTATAAGGTAAAGGTTAGGGTTAGGGGTTGCATAATTGTTATGGTCATGCTTAGGGTTAGGTTTTGAGTTAGAAATATCATTAAGTTTAGGGTCATTATATGGTTATGTTTAGGATTAGAGATTTAGTTAAGAATAGGGTTAGGGTTAGGGTTAAGAGACATAGTTAGGATTAGGGTAAGGGTTAGCATCAAGATTAGGGTTAGGGTTAGCATCAAAATTATGATTAGGGCTACCGTGAAGATTAGCTTAAAATTAGGGTTAGAGTTAGGATCAAGATTAGAGTTACAATTAGATTTAAGATCAATTTTAGGGTTAGGATTATGGTTAGGGTTATGATTTACATCATGGTTATGGTTATACTTAGGGTTAGGTTTTGGGTTAGAGATATAGTTAGGTTTAATGTGACTATGTGGTTAGGTTTAGGGTTAGACGATGACTTAGGAATAGGATTAGGGTTAATGATTAAGAGATATAGGTAGGGTTAGAGTTAAGATTAAGGTGAGGGCCACATATATAGTTAGGATTAGGGTAAAGAGATATTTAGGATTAGGGTTAGGTTAAGATCGATTTGCAAAGAGATATGTTTAGGATTAGGGTAAAGAGATATATTTAGGATTAGGGTTAGGGTAAAGAGATATATTGAAAATTGAATTTGATAGAGCAACAATTCCTATGAAATACCAATTTCATAGACGCCTTCAGAAACCAGAGAAGCCAATGCTCTTTCATCGAAGAGAAAAATATGTTGAATATGAGATGAGTAACAAAACACAAAAATTAATCTAAGCCTAAGTAAACTTAAGCAAGTAAATATAATTTACTCTAACAGCCCCCCTTAAGTGCAACTTATGGAGAATGAATGAAGGTGCAATTTGCAGTATGGGTCCCGACTACACAACCATGTTAGGTACCCATTTACAATCCAAAAAAGAAATCTCTCGCAATCAGAGAAAAAGAGAAAAACCCTGTGGAAAAAAACCCCTCTCCAAAAGAGAGAAAAGAAAAAAACAAAAATGATGCATGGATGGAGGACTCAATCACACCCCCAAGTACTTTATATATCATGTATATACAATCAATGACCCCCCCATATGAGTGAATCAATTAGCATGTTGCAACTGTCATCAAAGAGGAGAGAAATCCCCTCAAGTGATTCTCGCAAATCTGCAAGGTGAGTCTCTACAAACAAATCAGAGATGCATGCTTGAACTCTTATGCTAACAAAGTGGGAGAAGCTATTCAGTCGAGAATCATGATCAACAGTATCGACATCAATGAGCTTACGAGAATTAGCTTCTTTGATAAACAAGGAATCGGTTGTAAACTCCATAGTCTTAGGGACTTCACCATGTGTTATTTGGTATATAGACAAAAGATTTGTGTGCAACTCTAGAACACACAGTACATCCCAAAAGCAGCCATCACCTACATTAACAATGCCTATCCCTTGAACATCCAACAACTTATTGTTCCCTAACAAAAATTTGGAAGTGTTAGAGGGGTGCAAACCCATGAAAGGATAGGGTGAAGAACTCATGTGGTGAGATGCACCAGAATCCAAGAACCATCTGTCACACCGAGAATCAACTGCAAAAGTGACCAGTGCATGTCCCTTACCCATGTAGTGCTTATCTTCTTTACTATTTGCAATTCTTGTACTACTAGACTGTGTGGGCTTGGTGGATGGAGTAGATGAAGATGCAGAGGCTATAGAAGGAGTCACAAAAGATGGCAGTGGGATATTTTTTTTTGGAGAAGGTGGGAGAGCTCATCTATCTTCTTTGTGTAACAATGATCCTCATCATGCCCCTTCTTTTTACAGTAAACACAACTAACTTTCTCCTACCCTACAAGAAAAAACCACCTGAATAACCAATGCAAAATTAATCTAAATGCAAGCCTAAGTAAACTTAAGTGTAAATATAATTTACTCTAACAAAATTCAATAAATAACTTGACATTCTTAAATTTATATAAGATTTTTTTTATCATTTATTTTTAATCAATAGACATTACAAAAGCATACAATGGAATATTTTAAGTGGTGCTAAAAAAGAACACATATATTAAAGCCATTGAAGCAAATTTATTGAATAGACATTGTGAAAGCATGTATAATAGTATATATAATATTAGCAATTATTATGATGGTAAAAAATAACACATGTATGAAATCCATTGAAGAAAATTTCCACAAAAAGTATATTACATCAATTATTTTCTAAAAATTTGAGCATGTCTTCTTCAACTTTGTGCTTGGCAAGTTGTCTACGCTTTTTCATTTTCTCATAACTGTCATATGTGAATGGTGGCATTATTTTGAGACCCTCTATCTAGATTTTACATGAGATACTGCTACAAATGTCAATCCTGTTCTTTCTCTTGGTCCTATATCAATCGTCGCCTTTGAAAGAGTCAATCCTTGAGATTTATGTATAGTTAATGCCCATACTAATCTCAATGGTAATTGTAGTGTTCTTCCCTTTTGTATTGGTGTTATTGGAAATATATTTGGATGGCGATATTCAAATGGTATTCTTGAATAACTATCAAACTCAACCATCTCATATGTTGGTGGTTCAGGTGGAGCACTTCCTGGTTTGTAGACAATCTTTCGAATATATCCTAGAGCTCCATTTACAAGACCTACTTGTATCAAAAGATTCGAAGTCAACATGATCCTTGAATTCATACTGATCAATAACTCTAGATCAAGTTCATCACTTGAACAATATTCTATTGTATTAACACTTCATGCTTTTGTTGCAACACTACGTGCAACAGGATTATTCAATGAATATAACATTCTTTTATTATGACTATGAACATTGTCATTTATGTAAGGAAACTATGTAGCCATGAAATGACAATTTCCACATAACCCAAATCTGAAACATGCAAGTAAAATACTCAACATCAACATGCAAGAGAATAGACAACATACCCATCAAAGATGACACAAGATATACCCTGGGAAAACCCTCAAGAGGGAAAAACCCAGCCTCCAAAAGCATTCACACTCCATGTATTATTCAACAATGAAAACCCATTACAATACATCTGCAGAGACTCCATGAACACTTCAAGCTATCCATGCATTCCATGTGACCAAGCATGAATCCACACATCCCATGCCATGCTTCAAACCCTCATGCACAAGCTCAACCTAAACCTGCACAACCTGTCCAAACCCTAAACAACTACCCTTGTGGTTGCTTTTATAGAAACAAGCTCCCACAAAACCACCAAGTGGTATTACATAAACCATGTGCCCAAAACCATACAACATGTGACCCCACATTTAATATTGGGTACTTTATTATTTTATTATTATTCCCCAATATTAAATAATTACATTTTACAATTACATGTCCCAATGTTACATACAACAAAGTGGCCCCAACATTATAACTCCTTGTGATGCACGTTCACCTAGAAAACCCTAGGTGCACCACACACATAATAAATAAATAAAATATTACAAACATTATGCAAGGTGTACAACACCTAATTCTAACAATCTCCCACTTGTTGTATACATTGCATAAGGGGGTAACAAATAAACTCCATAGGCAACATGTACCATCCTAGAATCCAAGTGCTCCATGTGCTCCATCAAGATACCTGTAACAAGAACCAAGGTGACCACCATCTCATCCATGAATGCTCCCATCCTCCACCATGCCAACTGCACTAAGATATGAACACATCCAAAGAGATGTCACACTAACTGTCACAAAGAAGCATAAACCTGCCTCAACCTGATATCTCAAAACACAAACACTGAATCCAATATGCACCAGTAGCTGTCAAGAATAAATCACCATAGCTGAAATGACACCCACAGCAAATGCCAACACATCCAACTATCCATACCTCCAAGGTATACATATCATAGTAAACTCATGCCAACAACATATCCACCCATAAACCACAATAAAAACTCCATGTGCAAACCTGTCAAAGCATGACATACACATCCAAGAGCTCCCACTGCATGGGCAATGTCAAGATGAATGCAAACCTGGAATGAGCGCATTCAACGCGTCGCTTCGTTAACATCCCAAAAAAGGCACCATCACAAAGGCATACTAAGTCTACTACCAAGCATCTCATAGAAGTAAACATGTAGTACCAAGGAACATCCACAATGATAAGCAAAACCTGCAAACCAAACACCTGTAGCATGTCCTCCTACACACACACCTCTAAATGCCAACTGTGTCAAGTATGATCTCCTCCATAATACCCCATAACAAAATCCATAACCACATCCATCCATCCAATCACCAAGATCAAAGATAACATATGTAACTAACATGGATGTAAGCATCTCAAAACAAGAAGATCAAACTCAAAGTAATCATTCCCAAACCAAGGAAATCAGCCCAATAAACCATCTCCTAAACTCAACATGTACAAGGAGATAAACATGCCAACACTCCTCAAATGAACCCTCCAGAAACCAAATATCCATGGCTCAAGATCCATATCCATGAGAAGACAAAGCATAAACATAATGCACCTGAAAGAATAATGGGCAATACCTCTCAAGTGAACTGCCGAGTAGACCAAGAGTGGGGAATGAGAATGCTCCTCCAGGATATCCAAGTCATCATGACTCAACCAAGAACACTCTCCTCATTGGTCCATGTTGAACTCATGTCCAACCAAGGTGTAGGCTCCCTCGGACTTCCTGCTAAAACCTCATCAAGAGTAACCATATCAATAACATGTCTCTAACCACAAGAGAACACCAAGCCTCACCTATGTCTCCAAGTATCCATGAGCACCTGTAACCGATCAATCCATGCTAAACACCAAGCAAATGATCAATGTACTCAATACAAAGAGAACCAACCAAGATCAAAATCATAGCTCCAACTGCAGAATTAGGAACATAAACATAACACCATGATCTCACATCCTCTCAAAAGAAGATCACATGCTCAAATCATCATAACATGTACCATGCCACTACTCTAAACTAGTAATCAAGAGTATACCATGACATAATAACAAAACCATCCTACAACCAAGGATCACCTGTCAAAACCAACAAGTCATAAACAATACCTCAACATCTCCAACACCTAATGTCAAAGAACTCTCACTGTAGCACACAGAATCCAAGAGCTCCTCCATGACACCAAAGATCACCTGTTGAAGACAACCATCCATAATAACCAATGGATCCACATCATTGCCAAATGCTCCCACTGAACCGTGATACCGAGCAATCCCATGGCACCATGATGCACAAAACCAACACTGTCATAAGCTCACACAAAACCTGTGAATCCAAGCTCTCAATGACAACATGATAACCATCCTCTAAAGCAAGAAGATACACCGCCAAACCATCATATCCATCACCGCCAAACCATCACTGTCACAAGCTCCCACTGAACCGTGTAACCAAGCTATCCATGACATCGTGATACCAATCTCCTAAACCAAGAAGATACACCGCCACAACCATAATCAGGAACCAATCCAATACCACCAACAATGCACCTGCATAAACCATCATAACATGCCAAAGTCTCTAATGCACAAGAAACATCCATGACATCATGATCACCACCAAATATACCAACAAATCAACCCAACCATGTCCACATATCTGCATAATCATAGTCAACTACATAGATCTCATATCATGACTGTACCTGGTAATACCATCTCACCTCCTCAACATGACAACCAAATCAGCAAACCAAGTGACTAAACCAAGCCACTAAAACTGATCATGCATCAACACTGAAATATCAATGGGCAAAGACAACCCATATCCAAGTCATAGGTGCAACAAGTAAGTATAGACCGCCTACAACATTGCACAACTTGTAGATACAACAATGCAACATACATGCTGATAACCATGTCAAAAATATAATAATCTGAGATGTACAACTGAGCATACAATGAATCCATCATCAAATATCCCAAATCCAACAATCCATAAGCTCATAATAACACCATAGTCAAAGAGACCCATAAACAGCTCAGATAAAAAAATAGCAAATAAACCATGCCAAAATATCTCCAAACCTGATCCACTGTGTAGTGCTCTAAACAAGCTTTCCGTTGACTATTCGAAGTCCAAAATCCGACTCCGTATGCACCCGATATGCCCTCTCAAAGCTCAAAATAAACATCTGACTTCAACCAAGCAAAACACTATCAAAACTGTAAAATCATAGAACAAAACCTCTACCACTGTGTAGTGCTCAAACTAGCTTTCCAACGACTGTAAGAAGTTAAAAACCTGATAACTCCGGTGAAAGTTATGCGCTTTGAAAAAAACTGCTATAAGAAGCTCTTCTCGTGGTGCTCGGGCGGCCCGGTGGGAGGGGTATGGACTCCAAAACATTTAAATTTATTTAATTTTTCATTTAAAAATTTTCCTCCCCTCTACGTAGTAGAACTCGTATGAATTAAATCCGGCTTTGAAAACTTTGAAGTCCGACATTTTAAGCTTTATGGGCGAAGTTTTAAATGAATCGGATTTTATTAAAAATTTGGGCTGATTTTTTTAAGATTCGATAATGTATGACAAGGCCGGCCAGGTCACTGGTATCTGGGCCGGTATTAGCCGGTACTGACATAGTGCGGTCCGACTCCCCAAACCTTTTCAAATTTTTGTTTTCAATTTTTTTTCAATTTTTGATTTTTCTAATGTTTTTTTTTGTTTTTCCGTTTTGTAGGTACAAAGAATTTCGACGGGAATTTTTTATTTTTTGGATTTTTTTAATAATTTTTCTGAGACGACTGTACCGTCGACCCGTACGGCCGAATAGGGGTAGTATTTTTTTTTCTATAACCAAAATAGGGCATGTTATATGTCAAAATTTCTCTCTCGGCCAACCTGAATCCAACCATGAGGTCCATTTTGTCCTAGGAGGTCATCTGTGAAAACTCACCCCCAAAACCCTCATTTAAATGCATGACCAAGAAACCCTATTTTGCCAAAATTTTCTCACCCCAAATCTGCAAACAACCCATCATAACAGCAAACCCAAAACCCTCAGATCTGCAATAAAACACCTGCAAAACCCTATATCTTGCCATTGCCTTTCATTCTCTCACACAACCTAGGGTTATACAATCCAATAACCAAAGCTCTGATACCACTTGTAAGGAAACTATGCAGCCATGAAATGACAATTTCCACATAACCCAAATCTGAAAACATGCAAGTAAAATACTCAACATCAACATGCAAGAGAATAGACAACATACCCATCAAAGATGACACAAGATATACCCTGGGAAAACCCTCAAGAGGGAAAAACCCAGCCTCCAAAAGCATCCACACTCCATGTATTATTCAGCAATGAAAACCCATTACAATACATCTGCAGAGACTCCATGAACACTTCTGAAGCACAAGCTCTCCATGCATTCCATGTGACCAAGCATGAATCCACACATCCCATGCCATGCTTCAAACCCTCACACATGCACAAGCTCAACTTGCTAACCTGCAACAACCTGTCCAACCCCAACCTTAAACAACTACCCTTGTGGTTGCTTTTATAGAAACAAGCTCCCACAAAACCACCAAGTGGTATTACATAAACCATGTGCCCAAAACCATACAACATGGACCCCACATTTAATATTGGGTACTTTATTATTTTATTATTATTCCCCAATATTAAATAATTACATTTGACAATTACATGTCCCAATGTTACATACAACAAAGTGGCCCCAACATTATAACTCCTTGTGATGCACATACCTAGAAAACCCCTAGGTGCACCACACATAATAAATAAATAAAACATTACAATATTATGCAAGGTGTACAACACCTAATTTAACAATTTATGGAGAACAAATGGACACTATTTTCAAACTCAACATTGCTTGCAACATCCATATTAGTAGGGTTTCTCATCATTAAAGCAACTTCCAATCATCAATTTGTGGGTTTACACCTCCTAGATTTGTCAAAAGTTGACAAAATCTTTGTTGGTCGATGTTTTCTCCATCTTGTCTGAATATTTTATCTAAGGTAACTACAGTTTTAAATTCCTCCCATAGTAACTTTGCTCATCTATTATTGTCATATGCTGGTCTATCATTGACTGGAGGTAAGTAGGCCAAATCTCCTACCAAAATCATAGATATACCTAAAAGATAATTGATAATATTCAATTTCAAAAAATGTATAATATTTTAATTAAAATTTAGTAGATGAACGTGTATTAGTAGAATATAAAATAGTTGAGTTTGTTAGTCTCAAAATTGAATTCTATACCTACAAAGCTTATGTGTGCACTTTGTGGGAATGCCTGCCGGAGTCTAGAATCTATGTTTTCCAACATGTTCTGACCAATGAAGCTCATTTCGTCAATCAAAATGTACTTGATATGTGCTATTTCTTCTTGAAAACTGGCGAGTCTTGTTCCTTCTAGTTGAGTAAAATCTCGTATTGGGATTCTCAATTTTGAATGAATTGTAGAGGCTCCTATATTAAATGTTGCAACTCCTATTGGTGCAAGTAATAGAAGGGGAGAACAACATGGCATTGCGACATTTTCAAGAGCTTGACTAATGGCATGAATTAGATATGACTTTCCTGTTCCTATTGTTCCTTGAATTATCATGAACAATGGCACTCCATTTTGATTCCTCTGGTAGTGTGTCATAATTATGTCAACTACCTTTTTTTTTGTTTATCACTGAGAGATGTGTAGTTGACACATTGGGGTTTATCATCATATATAAGACATCTATGCTCCTTCAACATTATTTATGAAATTGATTGTTGTAGTTGTGTACTTTTCACCTTGATAATCAATAGACCAATCTGTATGTCTATCAATGTCTCTTCTCCTCAACATATCTATTTCTGAAAATTGTATATTTTGACCATGATGCAGCCTAGATATAATTTCCCATTCATGCTCAGTGGTATTTCCCTGAATAGTTTCATTCTCTTCAATTTCTGAATCACTATTAGTCTCAACATTTTCTGTAGTTCGGTCAACATGCCAAGGATTGTAATTAAATGACTCCCACTTGGTTATTATGGATTCTTCATCATGACCAATATCCCTTTCTATGTCATGGAATGGTTTGTAGAGTAATAACTCTGATAAACAAAAGTCAATCCATTTATCTGACTCACGTGGAGGAAGCGATAGAAACCAAGGAAAAACTCTGACAATTGTTGCTCTTTCCCTTGGCTCCCGTTTGTTGTCTCTTCTTCTTTTAGGATTTTATATCCATGATCTAGCTGCATCAATTAATGAGACACCTTCCATACAAGAAGGTCTTGTTTTGTATCCATCAATGAAAGATTTTGTTTGGTCTTCATTATTTATAGCTACAGGTTTGAAAACCTCACGTGAGACATTTAGATTAACAAATCTTCTACTGGTCTCCACCAATGGAAGTTCTAACAACATGTGACATGTTTCTCGAGCTTCAATGTCCCTTTCTATAATTGTCTCGGTCAAAAGTTTTCTATATGCTCATGCAGCTAAATCATCAAGGTTTTCCAAGTTTGAAAGGCGCAACAACATCTGGTGATATGTTTATGAGCTTCTCTCTACTTTTGCTGCATACTTTGCAATGTACTTTATGACTGCATGCTTGGAAAGAACAGGTTGCCAATCTATATTTGCTGTCCATAATTGCAATACGAGGCGATTGTGTGAATTGACTCTATCATCATTTCTTGCTGGTTTAATTTTTTTTCTCTTGTTTCAATGTCTTCATATAATTTAGATCCCTCTAGATTCAAAGGCCAAGGAGCATTATACCTAAAATTAATATCAACAAATCACATATTTGTTACGTTTTTTTGTACATAATATTTAAAATTGATATTAAAAAATTATTTCACAAAATAATTACCTGCAAACCATCCTTCCTCTTTTTTTTTGTAGGCATGCACCCTTCCTACACACTGTGTGTCATTCTACATAGTTGAGGATCTCTTCATAGTCATTGGCAATATTCATCTCTGCAAGTTGTCTCGTATTTTTTAGACATGGATGTTGAGGAAAATTTTGGAGTGCCTACAATTGAAAATACAAATGAATATATTAGTTACATCATAAGCTATAAAATAGTTTATATCATATAATAGTAGATATATGTCAAAATGTTTATAAACATGTTGTATATTCCGTTGATGTGGATCTTCTCTAGGATTCCATGCATGAACAATGGAATGAAAATATCTTTCAACACTTTTTCGTTGCTCCTCATTTGACCAATCAATGTTGTCCATATTGGGTGCTCCATTAATCCATATGAATCCATGTACATGTGATGAACCCCTGTGTTGCCACTCATATCTTGACCAAAAATCTTTAATATTCATTCATTTTTCCAGAACTTCTTTTCTAAATATTGAATGTCTCAAGTGCATGTAGTGTGTGACTATATGAGGATAGTCAATAAGATTTTTTTTCGCCAAATTTGAGCCTCTCATGGAGTAGTTGGCGGTGTTCCTGACATCAATGCATGCAAATCTGGCCAATACATATCATTTGCACTCAAGGTGAAAAATATTGTAGGAGATCCTATTTGATGAAGCATGTTAACCAATTTTGCACGACATTTCATCCAATATGACCTTATACCCCTCAATGATGTTCCAAACCACATCAACCTATCAGCTAAATGAGACTGTGGCATGTTTTCCATATGCTCATGCAACTCGTTGATGGTGATTGACATGTCACAAAAACTTCTTTTTACAAATATAGCTGACGAATTTTGTGCACGGTGTCTCATTATCATGTTCATCATGAAATATCTAAATCTTGGATGTTCACCAAAACAATGATCCCTATATCGCAACAAATGCTTAATAAATTCATGAAGATGCACTTGCCTCATTCGTGGTTCTAACCAATCACGTCTACCATTAGGGAACAATGTTGGGAATGCCATATCAAGTAATCCTAGAGTGACATATTCATTAATAGGAGATGCACCTATTCCCGACCAATATATCAATGTTGTCGAATTTGCATCAGGGTTATTAATCCATGCATGAATCAATTCCATTTCCCTTTGAGTATTAGGTGGTCTAGAAGCCATTGATGTTGTGTGCTCAATTATATTACCTTGATTTGTTTCCATGACTGGACCAAGAAATATAATTTCATTTGTATCATAATCAAATTCCATATGCACTGTCTATAATTTGTTGAAAATATTTTCATCTGAATTTCTCGATAGATCATTGAGAGCATTTTCATCAATTCTGACATTTGAATAAAACTTGTCATGCTCTACTTAGTATTTTAATGCCTTATACACATGATCTTTGTTGACTGTAAAGTTATAATTTGTGCCACGTTGATCTCTCCTTCGAACAATAATGATTGGAAAATTTTGTATTGAATGTAGCAAAACTTTTGAAACATGTTCCACATTTTGGGGAAAACTTATCGTGTGTCCTTTGTATTTATACTGACCACCTATTGCATGTGTAACTTGTAGTATTGGGCTGACACGTGCAATCAACATTTCTTCAACCTGAGTCAAATTTGCAAGCTCCTCTAGTTGTGGCCCAGGATCCATATTATTTGAAGCAGAAAATCTATTAGTTTCTCTCTCTTGTTGACATCTATTACACACAGGACCTTCAGAGGTGCGAGATACTTTCATTCCTTGATAGCATTCTTGACAAACATAACATATGTTTGGTGTTCTCAAACTATCTAATTGATTTCAAAATTATATTTGAAAACTTTTGAAGTCACTATGAACCATTCCATTTTGGTTTGCTATGTTTTGTATATTTTTTTGTACACCTAAATTCATCTCAACTTTAGCTCCATGTTGAGGTGTTTCTACTACACGTTCTATTGAAAATGAATTTTCATTTTGAAGATTCACTTCAATATTTCCACTAGATAGTTGATTGTGCCTCTCAGTTGATTGGGGATCAAGTTGTTATCTTTCTTCTCTTTTAGAATGGAGTTGTTCAAGTGTTCTTTGATGATTGTTTGTAAATACATTACTTTCTTCTCTATTTTGTAATTATAATTCTTGTACTGTTATTTCTACCCTACGTTTAGCACATCTTTGTCTTTGAGCTTCATTTTGTCTTCTTCTTTGTTCTTCCCTTTAACTATCTGCATTTTCTCATGTTGTCATCTTCGGTATTCTCTTCTATATTCTCTTTGATATTCTCTTTCATATTGTCTTCTTTGCTCCTCTAATTCAAAATTGAATCTTGGTCGCATCATAGCTAGAAAATAATTTGTATATAAAAATTAATTAATATATTCTTCTAATGCTGTAGTAATTGAGAAGCTTGGATTTGAAAAATTTAAGTTGTTGTATAACAAAGCTACTTTTATTTTATATGAAATGCATTTTGCATTGAATCATTAGATAATTTTACTTTTAATTTTAAGACTGCAAATATAATAAAGATGTTAATATTCTTAGTTTCAATTTTAATGATTGTAAATTTTGTTTGAAATTGCTTTGAATTGTGTTTCTTTATTAATTTTTAAAATCATATTAATCAAAATGACAATATTGAAATAAATGATTTTATTATTAAAATATATTAAAAACTAAATTATATTCAACAATGATATTTAAAAATATTAAAGTTTATTAAAGAATATTAAAATATAATAATATTAAATTTCATAATAATTTTACATAACTATCTTTTAAAAAATTAATTGGAATGTAATTAGTAAGGTATAGAAGAAATTTAAAGTTAACAAACTACTTAACAAACATTATACAATATTTTGTGGAAGGACAGATAAAAGGTGACATTTGACAAGTAGATTTTAGGCGATTGTTTTAAAAAAATAGTTTTATTTAATCTTTGTAATCTAAACATCTTGACCACGTGGGTGTTTAAGCAAAAATTAATAAGGAAACACAATTAAAAGCAATTTCAAACAAAATTTACTATCATCAAAATTGAAACTAAAAATAAAAGTAAAATTATCTAATGATACATCTTTATTGTATTGTAGATAATTTTACTTATTATTTTTTTACAAATCCATATCCACTCTTAAATCTTATTAGTTATTATTTTTTTACAAATCCATATCCACTCTTAAATCTTATTAGTTCCTGCAGTGAATTATAGGCACCACCAAATCTTAACTAGTTATTAATGATTCTCTTTTTAACCAATGAAAGCTAAACATTTTTTTCTATTTGATTTTTTTTATCTATTATCAATGTATACATGCCAATTATATAACAAAACAAATTTCAAAATTTCACCCAAGCGATTAATGTGCTTCCATTACTTCCATTTAATGATTTTTTTTGCCACAACTTGTTTATTAAAATTATTTTTTTAATAAAATTGGTGTCTTCACATCTTTTACATTAATTTTTCTATAAAAATTGTAGGCACACATTTTGTTAACTAGTTATTAATAACTTTGATTTAAACAAATGAGAATTCATTTTTATTTTCTTGTTTACAAATATTTGAATAATTGTAAAGTAAATATGCAAAATACTTAACAAAACAAATATAAAAAAATTATTTTTTTAAATCTAATTGGCTCAAAACTTTTGAGCAATAAGGATTTTCAGGAGCATAAACTTTTTATCGCAGTTTTTTAAGGCTTTTCTCCACAAACATTATAATAAAAAAAAATTCTAATTTTTCTTGATTTTTTATTTATATTTATAATAAATTTATTTATTTTATATTAAAAAAATTATTGATTCAAATAATTCATATGTTTACTTTAAACATAAAATTATAATAATGAAGAAGTTGAATTTTTTTACTTTTGTTTATTTTTAAATTTATTAATTATATTTGAAAACTTTAATATTAAAATATCAAATTGTTTTAATAAATATTATAAAATCAACCTCTTTAAATTGTAATACCAAACTTAACTTGACATTATAAAACTATTTATTTATACAAAAATATATTATAAGAGTATTGTAATTTGTAATGTGAAATTCACAAACTACAAGTAAATATTATAAAATATTTAAATAATGTAAAGGATGTTGATTCTTTGAAAAAATATATATTTTAAAATATTTGGAGTAAGTTTATTATTTTAAAAGGTAACTAGCATCATATTTTTTAGAGTAACGGATGTTTCAATTCTATTAATGTGATTTAATTTTTAAATTAAAAATTAAATAAATAATTTTATGTTGTATAAAATATAAATATTATATAATATTCACAACTAGATCATGACATTATTCTCATTATTTTCATTGAAAGAAATTATATTGTTCATTAAACAAAAAATAACCATGAAAATAATCTAGATGCAACAAATGTGCATGGAAAGCTTTACAATCCTCGATTGTATGACTAAAAGAAATATCCCATTATAAATTGCAGACAATATAGATTGCAACATGTATTCATTTAAGCTACAATAAAAGTTTCATTTAAGTTACAATCGAAGTACACAATGTAGTTATAGGAAATTGAACAATCTCAGACACTATTTCCTATATCAAATTAGAGAAATTTCTATCCCTATGCCTCTTCTTTAGAGTTTCAAAAGTCATAACCCTTTTAAATGACAAAGAGATTAAATTTTAAAGAGGGATATATTCAGATTGAAGACACATTTGACACTTGAGACTAGTTGAACCCTCAAATTTGTAACAAATTGGCATCTAGAATATACCTTTTTCACCCTTATCCTTAATGCAAACCTTTTACCTTCCTGTAAAAATGCTTTTACCAATCACATTTCACTTACAAGTAAAAAATTTTTACCCCCAAACATTTTACCCACATACTAGTATTTAACTCAATATTTTTATCTAGCATTTTATCTGTTAAACCTTGAAAATCCTCTATGAAATTAGTTTTGACATTTTGTCTAACATTTTCTACCTTATGCAACAAACTCATCTTCTTTGTTAATGCTTAAATCCTGTCATAAAAATGCCCTAATTTCATGGACTTTCAGCTGACCTTGCAAAGGTAAATGTTTCTCAACCCCCCTTCTGCTTTCCTATATCAAATGATTGCTTTCCAACTCAACGAGGACCCTAGCCAATCATATGCATATTGCGAGGAAATAAGCCATTGCGGGTTTGTTTCATTTAAAAGCCTTATAGTTGTGATGAAATGATCTTCTTACACTTTGGGGAGTCAAAAGATGGCACAGTGTAAGGTTTGGAATTTCTAAACAACAAGTGAATAACTGCCCTCAACACCAACAAAGAGTAGTTAATAATTTTCAATAATATAAAATAATTATTATTTAATTTATAGTCATATTTGTCATTTTTAGTTGCTACCATTGAAAATATAATCTTATGACCTTCATTGTATTTCATGTACCTATGGTGAGATCTATGATCTAAAAGTAAATTTTGATCCCATGAGAATTACACATTGTAGGTATGTTTTACCTCACGAAATACAATGAGACCCATTAGATGATATTTTAGATCAATGGTGGTAACTAAATATTAGAATCTTTATTTAATTTAAATGGAAGGATTCACCATGGTAATTCATAATTTTTTTCATTATTTTCCAAGATTTTCCAAGATTTTCTACAAAATCTAGCATATACATATTATTATAGTTTATATACTTGATAATTAATCCAAAATTTGAAATAATAAGAAAATAATATTCTACTATTTATACTCATATATATTCAAACAAAGAAGATATTTTCTCAAAACTAAATTGATTAAGAGTAACCTACCTAATTAGTGTCTTAGTCATATAGTTAATAAATTGAATACATAAAATATAATCTCTTGCATCCACCTAATCAAAATACAAAGAAAAATATAACATAGTCTAGGAGCTTCAAGAATGGGATGTGACAAATTCATCTTTATTGATGAGTTGAAAGGATATTTAAATATGCCTTATTTTATCCTAGAGCAAAGTCCATCACTATTTAAGCATTATTTATATGATTATATTAATTTTTAAATAACACACATTCATCTTTGACAAAACAAAATAGTGAGTAATAGCTCTATGATATCTAAAAATATCATGAAGAATAATAAACCAATTTCCTTGATGTCACTTTTGAATTTTTTGGTTTTATGCTTATTTATTTTGTTTAAGACAACTTGCTTGTTTGTTCTAGTGGAGAATTTGAATGAAAACTTGCTTTTTATGTACCTATTATTTATTTGTTTTATAAACATTGTTACTAAAACTTAGCAAACACAACAAATTAAATGAATTTAAAAAGTAGTTTTCTTTTCTACTTTTTAAATTTTTTAAATATTTTCAATAAAACTTAAACATTATTTTAAATATATTTTAATATTATTTTTGAGAAGATAAATATGTCTGTGCAGTATTTTATATATATTAATATTTAATATATGTATGCTAATTTATAATCAATTGCACTTTTTCATTAATCAATTTGTTGATTATAAATAAAAATGTTATATAGGTTTTGTAAAATATATTTAAAACAATAAAAAGGTACAGCTTTACTAATTGTTCAAAATTTAACTATACTTTTGTAAAGCACCTTAAAAATCTTATAATTGCATACTGTTTAATACAAATTGCATGTTTTTTAACACCATGTAAAAGCTATGCAAAATTTAGAAACTGATTATAATTAGAAAGCCAACTATGTAAAATCTGTGCAGACTTTAGAAACTGAAATGATTACAATTGTAACAAAACATGCAAAAGCCATACAAAGTAAAGAAATCGAAATGATTATAATTGTAACAGGATATGTAAAAGCACTTTATGATTTATTAAGTAAATAAATTTAATATGATGAAGAACACAGTGCAGGACCAATACAATCACAGAGAAGTTGATCAAAGGAAAATGAATCAACTATAGAATGGAATCACAAAGGAAAATGAAAAACAAAAATTAGCCATGGTCGTGTGAAAGGAGGAATTTCTAACAGCAGACAACAAGTGAACAATGGATTCAATATCAAGATTCAAATACAGCCTTATTCTGCAAATTAGTTCAAAATAGACAATACATTAATGGCCAATGCTAGGTAAATTATAGGAATGAACATGCTCTTACAGATCTCAAAGATTTCAAAATGTATGTAACAAAATATTTTAGCAGCCTCCTTCAATAGGATTAGCAAATGCAAAGCTTGGATCAAGTCAGAAAATCTCAAATACATTTTCAAAGTCAGAGGGGAAGGATCTTGATGTCATTACAAGAACATATGGGAGAAGAGGAACTGAAGAAAATTTTACTCTCAATCAATAAGGGTAAATCACCTCAACCAGACAATTTCTCTGCTCCAAGAAAGCAAAATGGAAGGTGCAAATCGTGTGAAAGGAGGAATTTCTGGCAGCAGACAGCAAGTGACAATGGATTCAATATCAAGATTCAAATACAGCCTTATTCTGCAAATTAATTCAAAAAAGATAATACATAAATGGTAGAGGAATAACTTAAAAATAGTATGAGGAATCTTGAAGAAACATTCGAATGCTGACTAAGATGAATGCTTCTAGTACCAAAAGGTAAAAACAACAAAAGTAACTTGCTTCCTTAGATCAGTTTCCTCCAATATTACTTTGCAATATGTTATACAAAATTATTACAAAGCTCATAGGTACAGTAATTTTTTTAGCTCACCTGTAAAGAAAGAATAAGTCGCCAAAGAGTCTTGATAAATAACACCGAAAGGATATACTGGAAGATCAATGCAAGAGTGCTGTAAAGCAAAACCTGCAGTACCGAATTGTGATATAGGTATATGAATGCAGCATTCAAAACATTTAGTGTTTCTCTCTTGTCAGTTACGAAAGGCGTAATAGATTGATTGCAGCAGAAAAGGATTTGAGACGGTTACAATTTAACCTAATGCAGATTCTCTCTTGTCTGTTACGAAGGCGTAATTGATTGATTGCAGCAGAAAAGGATTTGAGACGGTTACAATTTAATCTAATGCAGAGTTTTCAATACTGGAACGCATTCATTATGGAGTCTGCTGCAATCAATTACTAAACCATTTAATAACGTAATGGCCTTAACGATTCCAGGGATGCAAAGTGTGAACTCATGTAGTAAGGTAATGGCCTTGACGGATCCAAAGTATGAATGCGAATTTGCCAGAGGAAAAATAATGATGGGATTGTTTAAAATAAGGCACGCATTTTGTCTATTTTTAAAGGTGTCACTTTTAGCACTCCATCATATATCGTAACAGCCAGCAAACTGCCAACATTACTTTGCTCATAACAGTCATTGCTCCCAGCAGAGCTTTGAGCACTGCCACTTGCACGTCAATTTTCACGTGAAGAGTTTTTCTTGACAAACGTTTTTGCTGTCATTGTAGAACGCCTCTCGATGTAATTATAGTGTAAATTTTTTAATATTTTCATTTATAGATATTAATATGTATTTTATTTTTTTGATGTTTTTATATTTTAAAAATAAATAATAAATTTTCTATTAAATAAAATTTAATTAGTTTATATCTACATATTTATTTTTATTATTGACAAAATAAATTAAATATATATATTTTTAGTTTATATTTATATATTTTATTTTTATGATTAATATATATGTCAGTTAATAATTTTGGTTATTAATTTTTTTTAATATATGTCAGTTATGTTTTGTTTATTATGTATACACTCACAATATGAAACCGTGTTTTGTTGTTATTGTAAAATGTTTCAAAATATGTGTGTGTGTGTGTGTGGTGCAATACAATTACACTCCAAAAGTCGAATAGTAAAGTGGTCAAACTACAATGTATTTTAAGCAATTTCAATTGGAGGAGGGAGAAGATCTTTGTTAGATGGATCACTCTAGCCAATTGAAGGTCCACACCATGAATAATAGGCTCTCACCAAGTAATGACAACTTCATTGATAATTTATATTCAACAATAATAATAACATAGATAGGAGAAATAGCAAGATCTAATTGAGAAAACTTGTCATTGTTTGGTTTATCAAACAAGCCTCTATTAGGAGGGTGGGAAGCAAAAGAATGTCCATTGTGATTAAGTAGACCTACCACATCCTCTATGTAGGGGCAAGCCATGAGAGTCATGCCTCGAGTGGTCATGTCCACATTGACATCCTTAAGGAGGGGAAGGACACTTGTTGGAAGGAGAAAGTGGCATACATACAACAATAC
>VDFB02279335.1:0-10714 GCA_007258455.2 Sequoia sempervirens
AGAGAGAGGTGAGATAGACATAAGTATAGAGGGAAGGAGAGAGTGTGAGAGAGAGGTCTAGAGCATAAGGGATAAACAATGAGTGCGATAGAGCGAGAAAGATGATACAACTTGTTAATTACTAAAATTTGACCTCCTGATTACTGATATTTGACATGTTGATTACTGAAATTTGGGAAGTCTGAAAAATTGTAAGATCTTCAAAAAACTAGAATTTGAATTATAACTCCTAGAGATTTGAAACCACTCTCAAACATCCAGAAACTATATACAAGAAATATAACTTAAAGTATATAAGAAAGTACATGTCCATATGTAAATATCAACTTATACTTAAATGTTTATTTCATATATATAGTTTCCCTGAAGGATAACAAGAAGAAAGAGAAGAAAAAGAGAAGAAAAAAATTTCAATGTAGACCAAAACATGAGTTCATTATAATGCGCTTGCATTTTGTTAATGTTTTTTTTTATTTCAAAAAATGCACATTTTTTGAACTTAAAATGCACACATTTTTTGAAATGTAAACCATTACACAAGTGCATTATAACGTGAGTGCATTATAATGCAAGTGTATTATGGCTTGGTCACTACCAACCCATAACACGAGCATGTTTTTCTATAACACGCTCGTATTTTTGCTATTTCGGGATGAAAAAAGTAAATTGGCCACTTTTTGGCCCCCCATATTTTTGCACTTACCCAACTTGTATTTGCAATGGTTTTGAATATAGATATTATTAGAGTTGAAATAACTTACGATATGTAATGATAAAAATATATATAAACTAGTGTAAACTAAACATGTTATAATTTATAAATAACTCTAAAGGAAATAATTAGCATAATAAATTGAATAAACCGATCACATAATTCAATCAAATTAATATTAGAATAGTATGTATAATATTCTCAATATCTTTTATCATTAATGGCTTTCAAAATGTATATGAATTTGAGCACTTGGAATAGTCATTCTCACCCTAGGAAGATTTCAATGGTCTTGGCTCTCATAGCTATGGCACACTCTAGGAGGAACAATTACTATTCAAAATCCAACATGAAAAAATTGCTTAATGTAAGGAAGTTAAGGTAGCATAACACCTTCCTACACTAAAATTGAGAGGAGGGTAATGCAAAACCTTTTTAAATCTTTACAATAGTTACATAAACATAAATATTATGCATACCACAATATAATTATTTACGTGGGGAAAACCCTTTTGAGAGAAAAAACCCTCACTCCAAAAATAGTCCAATATATCATTTAGAAATCACAAAATTACAATATACTTGCAAATAAAGCTTCTCATAAGATTATCACCAACTAGAGATCCAAAGGCAACACAACTATTGGAAATAGGATGTCATTTAATTGCAATCCTAAACATTATTTCATGTATCTCCTAAGTCCATGGAAAGTGTTCCCCAACACTAGGATTAAAAAGAGATTAAATTCAAATGAAATGGACATGTAAATTGGCATTTGTAATTAATTCTAAATGATAAGAACATGTGGGGATGCCCAAGAAGAGCTCCTACAAAATAGGAGCACATGGGGCGCCCACATGGAAGGTGGAACCCACCTTGAGTTTAGTTAATTGTTTGGAGAAAAGATAACACTTCAGTAATGCATGTAAAGATCCTAGAAGTTAGGGATTGATGTTTACATGCATGGAGTTCAGCCCAAGACACCAGTCTAATCTCAGCCTACCACCAGCTCAGCTCAGCCTAGCCTACTAATCTCAATTCAATTCGGGCCACCAATTTAGTTAGTTTATTACTGTGTTTTGTATGTTGTTAGTTTGAGTTGCATAAGAAGCTGACTCTTTAGTTGACTTTGAATTGCATGCTAATGACTTAAGTTGCATGAAAAATAATAGTGACTACTTTAGTTAACAGGGATTACCTCAATCATGCAATGATATTTGCATGAATGGTGGAGAGATATGTTTCAGCTTAATAGAGATTGACTTGGACCCACCTTGGGCACCCAAGTTGGCATCTTGGAGTTAACACTTTTGCATGAGAAGATATTTTATAAGGCTAAGCCAAGTGGGCCCATTCTTGGGCCAACTTTGAGGAGAAGCTTACAACATATCTGTAAACCTAACGCTGAGTTAGGACTTCAATTTTGGACGCCCAAATTGATGGACTTGGTTTGACATTGTTTTTCATGGAAGAACTCTACTTGCAAAGAATAGGCATAGGTTTTGAGAGATAAGTTTCTTTGTGTAGTTGTAAATTGACAACTCTTGAGTTTTCAAGGTCTATAATTGTCTATTAATTAAGTAGCAAGTTGAAGAAAGTGTATGAGAGTTTATTCTAGGTTGTGAAGAATAATTGTTGAAGACAAGGAAGCATATCAATCAAGGATTGATACAATATTATTGTAATCTTGTTCTAAGGTTAAATAATACAAGCACTATTGATTCTGTGGTGGATTTTTTCTCTTGAAAGGGTTTTTCCATGACATATGTTGTGTCACTTCTATCTTCTCGGGTCTTATTCTCTTCTACAATCTTCTATCTACTTCTACAAATGGTAAAATGAATCTAAAACATATAATAATCTGCAAAGAAATTGTAACAAAGAACACTTAATTAGATCTACAATCTCATAGTTTCCATGCCATTAAGTTACAACACATTTTCAACATTTGGTATCGAGCTTTAAATTCCGCTGGGTGGAGTTTGGGACACCTTCTCTTAAAAGTTTGAAGGATTTTTGGCTATAGTGGGTTTATTGTGTGTTATTGCTGATTTTGTAAAAGAAGTGTGTTACAATGAGTTCTAATTCTCATTTAGATATTGAAAGATTCAATGGATCTAGTTATGAGATGTGGAAACTAAAAAAGGAGGATCTCCTTGAAGAGAGTGATCAATGGTTAGTTGTTTGTAATGAGACAAAGTCACCAACAATGATGTCAGATCAGGATTGGGCTAAGCTTGATAAGAAGGAAAGAGGGACCATAAGATTATGTCTTGTTGATGTTGTTCTCTTGAATGTTTTACATGAAACTACTGCATATAAGTTGTGGAAGAGGATAGGTGATATCTATCAAACCAAAAGTCTTACTAATAAGTTGTATCTAAAAAGACAGTTGTATTATTTAAAGATGAAAGATGGTGATTCTGTTGCAAATCATTTAAATGCTTTTAATTTGATTCTAAGTCAATTAACATCTGTAGATGTAAAGCTAGAAGATGAAGATAAATGCATTTTGTTACTTTGATTCTTTACCAGAAGTCTTGGGAAAATCTAATTGTTGCTATCAATGGTAGTGGTGCAAATCCCAAGATGGACAATATAATTCCTACTCTCCTATCAAAGGAGATGAGGAGCAAGTCTAAAATGAAAATCCAAGATTCCTTGTTTGTAAAAGGTAGGCCTATGAAAAAAGAACCTAAGGGAGACAAGGAAGGAAAGGGTAAGTCTAAAGGACAGTCTGAAACCCCTGGTAAGAGTAAGGTAAAATGTTGGAATTGTGGGAAACCGGGACATGTGAAGAAGGATTGCAAGAACAAGAAAAAAGATTTTTGATTCTTCTACAGAGGAATCCTCAGATGATGGTAATAATGCATTGATCATTTCATGTAAAAATGTAAGTGATGACTCTTTGCTTGATGTTTCAAAGTGATTTTCATGAAGAGGATGGTAGTCATGATGCCATGTGTAGCTCGTACCACGGTTTAGTGGGAGTTGTTGGCAGTGACGTGGATGCATCATTGGTAAGGTTATCTTCATGTGATTGGGGATATATTTTTTTGGTTTAGAGTTGTTGCTATTATGTCATGATTTACTCTTGTTGCATTTAGAGTTTGGCATGGTACTTTTTCTCTTGAGACTAGGATGTTTATGTATGTTATGATGCATGTGATCTCCTTAGAGGAGATGGTTAGATCATGGATGTCATGTTTATGTTTCTAATTCATGATTGGAGCTTTGAAATTGATCATAGTATCTCTCTTATGTATTGGGTACAATAACCATTTGCTTGATTACTTCATGATAGTGCTATGTTGCATTTGGAGTTTGGCATGGATTGGTTGGTTACAGGTCCTCATGGATACTTGGAGACATAGGTGAGGCTTGAGTTCTCTCATGGTTAGCGACATGTGTTGAGATGGTTACTCTTGATGAGATTTCAGCAGGAAGTCTGAGGATCCTACACCTTAGTTGGATGTGAGTTCAACACACTTGGCGGTTTCACATGCCTCCAAAGAGGCAATTTGGTTACAAAGACTTGGGAAAGGTATTAGTTTTATATTGCAAGAAAATTAAAATTGAATGTGATAGTTAGAGTGCTATTTATTTAGCCAAAAATCCTATGTATCATGCTCGTACTAAGCATGTTGATGTTCATTATCACTTTGTGCGAGAAATGGTTGAGTGGGAAGGTATTGATTGAGAAAGTTGACACTTTGATCAATGTTGCAGATTATCTTACGAAACCAATTCCTACAGAGAAGTTCCCTTGGTGCAGGAAGGCCATTGGCCTTGAGTCTCATACTTGATTTATAATAATGATTCCTTGTTTAGAATAATTGCAATGTATAATTTCAAGTGGGAGAATGTTGGAAATAGGATGCCATTTAATTGCAATCCTAAACATATTTCATGTATCTCCTAAGTCCTTGGAAAGTGTTCCCCAACACTAGGATTGGAAAGAGATTAAATTCAAATGAAGTGAACATGTAAATTGACATTTGTAATTAATTCTAAATGATAGGAAAATGTGGGGATGCCCAATAAGAGCTCCTACAAATAGGAGCACACGAGGCGCCCACATGGAAGGTGGAACCCACCTTGAGTTTAGTTAATTGTTTGTAAAGATCCTAGAAGTTAGAGATTGATATTTACATGTATGGAGTTCACTTTAGTTCAGTTCAGTTCAATTATGGTTCAATTATCTTCAGTTGCATGTAGTTAGTTTGAGTTGCATGTTAGTTGACTTCAGTTGACTTGAATTGCATGCTAATGACTTGAGTTGCATGATAGATAACAAGTGACTACTTTCAGTTAACAGGGGATGATCGATCATGCATGATATTTGCATGAATGGTCGAGAGATATGTTTTAGTTAACAGAGATTGACTTGGACCCACCTTGGGCACCCAAGTTGGCATCTTGAGTTAACACTTTTGCATGAGAAGATATTTTATAAGGCTGAGTTAAGTGGGCCCATTCTTGGGTGCCAACTTTGAGGAGAAGCTTACCAGATATCTTTGTAATCAACGTTAAGTTAGGACTTTAGTTTTGGACGCCCAAATTGATGAAGGACTTTGTTTGACTTTTTTTTTCATGGAAGAACTCTACTTGCAAAGAATAGGCGTAGGTTTTGAGAGATAAGCTTTGTGCTTTGTAATTGACAACTCTTTCGAGTTTTCAAGGCTCATAATTATCTATTAATTGCAGCAAGTTGAAGAGGGTTTTATCATATTTTACTGTAGGTTGTGAAGAAGAATTGTTGAAGGAAAAAAAAGCATCGCAAGCAAGGATTGATAAAGAATTATTGTAATCTTTTTCTAAGGTTAAATAATGCAAGCACTATTGATTCTCGCGGTGGAGTTTTTTCCCAAAAGGGTTTCTCCACGGTATATGTTGTGTCACTTCTATCTTCTAGTCTTATTCTTCTACAATATTCTGTCTACTTCTACAAATGGTAAAATGAATCTAAACAAATAATCATCTACAAAGAAATTGTAACAAAGAACACTTAATTAGATCTACAATCTCATAGTTTTACAAACTATTAAGCTACATAATTACCTCCATTTTCAACAACTATCAGACTATCAGAATACATCACAATGCATAGTTATAATACAATGCCCTCATAAAATAGGGTTGCCTTCTAAGGCAAGACAAGCCAACAAAATATCTATCATCAAATCTGAGACCTAATTATGAATGATCCAGATTTATAATAATAAATATACATAAAATGTGGCTTTTAAGGGCATTTCCCCCAAACCCCCATAGGGCGTACCCTTCGTGCTCAAATATATTAACCTCTTATTATTACAAGGTTGAGAAACCATTTTCCTAACATTCTCCCACTTGTCAAACACCTTGCAAGAGCAATGGGAGGATCAATACCATGATTTAATTGCTAGGGATTGAAAGGCCCGTAAACTCTAAACATCATCCAAACTTCTCTATGCTCACAACCTTAAATAATCTACAACATTCATCAAAGTCTCTACCTTAACTAGCTTCACCCTACCATCCCTGACCATATCTCTAACAAAATGATATTATACATCAATGTGCTTGGTTCTAGCATGAAATGTCAGGTTCTTAGCTAGGCAAATCATACTCTAACTATCACAATAAATTGTCAATGCACCTTGTTTTATTCCAACATCTGAACACAATATCTTGAGCCAAATGGATTTTTTACAAGCATGAGTAGCTACCATATACTTAGCTTTAGTAGTGGACAAAGCAACCTTAGCTTTTCAGTTACTCATCCAATTGATTACACCAACAAATAAAGTAAACACATAAGTATTGATGGATCATCTGCTATCAACATCGCATGCCTAGTATAAATCCACATAACCATGAATATCAAAGAAAATTTTGTCTCTTATCAAATTATCATGATGACATAAGCAATACTCTAAGGTACCCCGCAAATATCTGAAGACTCTTTTAATTCCATCTCATTGAATTTTATCAAGATTAGAAAAATATCTAGAAAGAACTCCCACTACTTGGAAAATATCTCCATCTAGTGTAGGCCATGAAATACATCAAACATGCAAATTCACTCTAATAAGGCACTCTACTCATGTATTCCATATCTAATGGGGATGTTGGACAATCTGAAACAGATAACCTTGTTCTAATTGTAAAAGGAACAAACAATGGACTACAATCCTACATGTTAAATCCTTATAAAATTGAATTGACATACTAATTATGGTCAATCCATAGCTTTATGTTCACTCTATCTCTTCTAATTTCCATCCCAAGAATGTGTTTAGTTACATCAATATCTTTCATTTCAAATTTAGTTGAAAGTGGAGACTTTAGTTCTAAAATAATTACTTTCCCTTTACCAATAAACAACATATCATTGACATATAATATAATAAACAAGAATGATCACCATCAGATTTATAATAAACATAGTGATATGATTTAAAATGCTCAAGTCTCAACCTCAACATATATGTATTAAATTTATGGTACAACATCTTACAACTCTATTTGAGGCCATACAAAGTTTTCTTTAATTTACAAACCAAATTACTTTTACCTTTCACCACATAGTGAGCTTTGGATGTGTCATATAAATATCCTCCTCCAAATCACCATGAAGGAAAGTCATTCTCAATTTCATTTTCTCAACATATAGATCATAAGAAATAGCAATAGAAAGTAAAAATCTAATGGATTCCATTTTTATAACAAGAGAAAATATTTCATCGTAATCAACACCCTCAACCTTAGAGTAGCCTTTCACAACCAATCATGATTTATACTTCTCAATACCTCCATTTGGACCCATCTTTTTCTTAAAACCCCATTTGCAACCAATAGGTTTTCATCCTTCAAGCAATGGTACAAGATCCCATGTATGATTCTTTTTCAAAGCTGTCATTTCTTCATCCATAACAATCTTCTAAGATTCTACATCATTTATACCTAATGCCTCTTCTACAGATCTAGGTTCATCCATGTTAGTATTCAAAGAAAAAATACAACTCCAATCATTAGGTGAATCCATTTTAAGTAGTTGTTTATTCCTTGTAGAACTACGAATAAGCTGAATTGGAGGTTCTTCCTCCTTTTTTGAAGATTGAGAGCTAGGTAAGCTCTCCTAAACTTATTGTCGATCTAGGTGCCTCAATTCAACTTTTTCAAGCGTAGAGGTAAGATGAATCACATCTTCCTATTTAGTTTATGCAAGCTGCAATATAATAGAAGAATGCTTAGTTTATCTAAAAATAATATTTCTAATATATTATCTTATGTGCAACAAGATCCCAAAGTTTGTATCCTTTCATACCATAACTATATCTAATGAAGATACATTTCACAACTTCTATAACTTTATTCGCTTCTTATTTAGGACATGTGCATATGCCTCGCAACAAAAAACTCTAAGATGTTTTTGTGAAAGCTTGTAACCTGACCATGCCTCTATAAGAATCTTATAAACAAGAGCTAATTTAAGAGACCTGTTAATCAGGTAACAAGCAATGACAACAATTTCAACCCAAAACCTTTGTTCTAGACCAACACCACTAGCATACTCCTAGCCTTCTCCATCATGTTCATTCTTTCTCCAACTCCATTCAGTTGTGGAGAATACGAAGTTATCTTTTGTCTATGAATGCCACAATCTTTATAGAATCTATCAAAAATATTAGAGAAAAATTCACCATCATTATTAATCCTCAAACATTTTATTTTCTTTCCAATTTGCAACTCAACCATTGCTTTAAATTATTTAAATCAACTAAAAACTTTAGATTCACTCTTTATAAAATATACCCATGTCATTCTACTATAATCATCATTAAGTGAAGCATAATATGTGGATTTTCCAATCGAAGGAACACCTATAAGACCAAACACATCAAAATGAATAAGATCAAATACACCACAAGATCTATGAAAAATCAAGTAAAAACTAAATGTGGTTTTGTTTCCCATAAATTGAATGCTCACAAAAATCTAATTCAATATTACAATCAGACAACCCTTCAATAAGGTTCTAATTTTTCAAGGTCCATAGACCCTTTTCTCTAATGTGGCCAAGTCTCTAGTGCCATAACATAGTCTTCTTTGTAGATAAATTTGATTCAAAAGAAATAGAACCCTTGGGAACCCATAAGCCATGACCATTTTTTTGACAATGAAACCCTCACCACTTCCAATGAAATAGACACAAACTTTCTTTTCACAAAAGTACAATTGCACTCAACAATGCAATATCAAGCTTATACAACGTGTCATATCTGACACATCTAGAAATCACCATAGTACCTCTAACCATCTTGCATCTCAAGCATCAAAAAAATTACCAACACACCCACATCTATTAGTTCTCTCACAAATAACAAATTTCATGCTAATCCAACGATATCAATACACCATTAATCCTTTTTATTCTACCATCAAGAAACTTGATTTTAACTTTACCACAACCAATAATATTTAAACAAGAATCATCACCCAATTACACCTTACCTCCATCAAATTCTTCATATTTAGAAAAACAATCTCTATTAGAGGTCATATGAAAAGATGCACCTGAGTCAATTAACCATGCATCATTACTTGCATGAGTTGCCAAAGCTGCAATGAATGCATCATCATCTTCCTTCTCAAATTGAGAATCATGATTAAATTTATTACTTTCCTTCTTCTTTTCTTCTTTGCACTCATTTCAAAAGTGTCTAGGCTTACCATAGTTTGAGAAAATAATCTTGGACACTTTCCAAGAGATTTGGATCTCCCCTTGGACTTGGATTTATCATGCTTCTCATTCTTCTTACTTTTTTCTTTAGGTCTTCCATGAATATTTAGGGTCTCCTTAGCACTAATGGATACCTTCCTCCTCATCTCTTCAAAAAGAAAAGAACTCAATGTATTTTCAATCTTCAAGATAATAGTACTCCCAATAGCCATAACAAGAGAATCCCATGAATCAAGCAAAGAACAAAGAAAGAACAAATTTTTTTCCCTCATCCATGTTGACACCAACCAATGTCAATTGAGCCACCAACATATTGGATGCTTCTAGGTGGTCTATAATTCATCCACCCTCTTCCATTCTCAATGAATACAATTTCTTCCTCACAAAAATCTTATTCCTAAATATTTCGCTTGATACATCTCACCAAGTTTCTTCCATAGTTTATATGCAGAGGTCTCTTCATGGACCGATTACAATAGATTTTTTCAAGCACAATCTAATTATACCCTTTGCTTTATAATACATAACATCATATTGAGCAACCAAAGTAGGATTTATGGGTCTTAAAACTTTCTCATCAACAACATCCCACAAATATCAATATATCAATAAATCCTCCATCTTCAACTTCCACATCTCCAAGTTATTTCCAAAAAAATTATCCACCTATGTTCTCCCTAATGAACTTGCCATCTGAAAAATCCTACAACAAGATCACAAAGTATCTTCTACACAAACTCCCACTTAAATCTAGATTAGTTCAAAAAATCCAACAACCCACAACTGAAACCAAAGGCGATCAGACTCTGATACCACTTGTAAGGAAGTTAAGATAGCAGAACAATTTCTATACTATCCTTGAGACGAAGGTAATGCAAAACTTTTTTAGATATTTACAACAATTGTAAAACCTTAAACATAAATATCATGCATACCACAACACAATGATTTACATGGGGAAAACCCTTTCGAGAGAAAAACCCCACAATCTAAAAGCCACCCAATATATTATTTAGAAATCATGAATATTACAATATACTTGCAAAGCAAGCTTCTCACAAGAGTATCACCAATCATAGATTTAGAGGCAACACAACCGTTATCAAACTTTCATAATACATCACAATGCATAGTTGTAATACAATGCCCTCACAAAATAGGGTTTCCTTCTAGGGCTAGACAATCCAAAAAAATATCTACCATTGAATCTGAGACCTATTTATGAATGGTTTAGATTTACAATAATAAAATATACATAAAATGTGGATTTTGGG
>VDFB02279336.1:0-17179 GCA_007258455.2 Sequoia sempervirens
AAATCCTCCATCTTCAACTTCCACATCTCCAAGTTATTTCCAAAAAAATTATCCACCTATGTTCTCCCTAATGAACTTTCCATCTGAAAAATCCTACAACAAGATCACAAAGTATCTTCTACACAAACTCCCACTTAAATCTAGATTAGTTCAAAAAATCCAACAACCCACAACCGAAACCAAAGGCGATCAGACTCTGATACCACTTGTAAGGACGTTAAGATAGGAGAACAATTTCTATACTATCCTTGAGACGAAGGTAATGCAAAACTTTTTTAGATATTTACAACAATTATAAAACCTTAAACATAAATATCATGCATACCACAACACAATGATTTACATGGGGAAAACCCTTTCGAGAGAAAAACCCCACAATCTAAAAGCCACCCAATATATTATTTAGAAATCATGAATATTACAATATACTTGCAAAGCAAGCTTCTCACAAGAGTATCACCAATCATAGATTTAGAGGCAACACAACCGTTATCAAACTTTCATAATACATCACAATGCATAGTTGTAATACAATGCCCTCACAAAATAGGGTTTCCTTCTAGGGCTAGACAATCCAAAAAAATATCTACCATTGAATCTGAGACCTATTTATGAATGGTTTAGATTTACAATAATAAAATATACATAAAATGTGGATTTTGGGGGCACTACCCCCAAACCCTCGCCGAGGTGCAGGACCCTAGACCCCCACCAAGTGGGTCATCCCCCATTAGACTTCGTAAGGGGATTACCCCCCTTGTAATCCCCCATGCTCAATATATTAACATATTATATTTGCAAGGTTGAGACATTATTTTTTGTAACACTCAATGGTAGTGCTCTATATCATCTTGATCTGCGAGCTATAAGAGTTCACAACACATCTCACAAACTTCAATAATAATCCAAAACAATCTTTATATGGCACATGTTCTTAGTCATTCTATATCACATTGAAAACATAGCCATGGCAGCCCATAATTTAATGTAATGAATAGTCATTAATAACTTCTAAAAAATGAATAATAAATCCAATCCCTCTGGTGAGATTGATGAAAACATAGTGATACACTTCTCTTCCAATTCTTATAAGGATCCAACAGTTGAAATGAAAGTTATTGTATTTTTACCAAAATTGCAAACCCTAGGTAGGGTTCAGACCTGCCCTCACAAAAATGTTCATAACTTATTCAATTATTAATGAATTTTGATGAGAGTTGAAGAAAAATAAATTAGATTCACATGGAAATAAAATCAATTGGTTTTAGATCCAAAATATAGACTTTATATTCCATACCATCACACTTTTTATACTGTAAATTCTGCACAATATTGTTAGAATAGGCAGTCTCACCAAAATATTCATATCTTCCACAAAAATTGATAAAATTCAATGAGACAAAAAGAATTGGAAACTAGAAACAGAGATATTTCCATCCATATATGATGCTCTATCATTTGAGTCCATACTAGGCCGTACAAAGTACAACTTCAATCTGGTAACAATGTAAAAATCAGAAATGCCTGCACAAAATTTGAGGTTCCATTCATCAATCTTCAAAATGATGTCTCCACCCCAATTCGAGTTTGGGTTTATTTATACACATTTCAACCAAAACTAGCCATTTCAACCCGCCTTTTTGATCAGTTTGTTCACGAAACACATAATGACACTTCATCTACCTAATTTTTAAACTTTTGACATTTTACAATATGAGAAATGAACAACATCCTAGGACTTATAACACCACAAAGGTGGCCTCTTGGGCCTTATTACAATATAAAAACATAAAATAGAACAAATAACTCAATATGGCCTCATGGAGGCATGTGATCAAATAGGTGCTCCTGCACCAAACTCCCGAGGGCAAAAGAATTCAAGCCCCTTTGAATTATCTTCTTCCTAGTCTTCCAGTTACTTTGCACCTTGTCCTTTGTATTTTCAATCAGATTTTGTCTTTTCTTCCTTTTGTTCTTCTTATGCCTTCTTCTATCAAGCATCCCTACAACTTGGAAGTCCCAAAACTCTATCATATCATCAAACACTTCACTTTGTCCTTCATAACCTGCACATACATAGTCCAAGGAAAAATTAGAAACAAAATATAGAGACCTTGAGGTCTCCTCCTTGTCTTCTTGTACTTCAAATTCCTCTTCACCCATAACCAACTTATCCAATCTTGACACCAATTCACTTGCAACCTCAATGTCCTTTGTTTCTTCTACCTTGATGAGTTCTTCTTCCTCTTGTTTAACTTTTCCATCACCAACCTTACTATTCCATTCTTCTTCAATGGCTGCATATTGTGACCATAAATCTTCTTCTTCATCTTTGACTAAATTTGTTGCCTTCTTTTGTTTTCTTTGCTTCTTCATAATCTTCTTTATAGGCCATCTTAACCCCTTTGAAATTGGTATATGGCAACTCCTTAGTGCTTTCTTAAGAATTTGGTGTTCTTTGTCTAATCTTTCCAACCTTTTGCTCATCTCTTCCATGGCTTTCTCAAACTCTATTTGTCTTGCTTTCTTTCTCTCCATCTTTCTCAACTCTTTTTCCTCTCTTTCCTTATTCCTTTGTGAATCATCAGCCTGCAAACATCTTTCCAAACTTTTCAAAAAATATATCTCCACAAGCAAGTCTCTCCTTGTTTCCATATCACTTTTCCATAACAAGGCAATCAGGTTCCTTCCTAAACCTGCACAACACACAACCACAAACACCAACACAAAACAAACAAAATTCACCAACCCATATCTTTTCTAGGCTCTAATACCAATTTTATGCAGAGCTAGAAGGATTCACAACACATCTCATAAACTTTCAATAATAATCCAAAACAAGCTTTGTATAACACATGCTATTTGGTATAGTATATCACATTGGAAACATAACTATGGCAGCCCACAATTTATTGCCTCGAACAGTCATTAATAACTTCTACAAAACAAATAATTAATCCAATCTCTCTGGTGTGAGTCAATAAAACATAGTTATAGACTTTTCTTCCAATTCTTATGAAGATCCAACGGTTGAAATGAAAGTTATTGTATTTTTCCCAAAACTGCAAACCCTAGGTAGGGTTCAGACCTTCCCTCACAACAATGTTCATAACTTATTCAATTCTTGTTGGAATTTTACTTGAGAATTGAAGAAAATGAAAATAGATTCGCATGACAAAATCCAATTGTTTTTTTAGATCCAAAATATAGATTTATATTCCATACCATCACTTCTTTGGGCTATGGGAATTTTTACTGTGTATTGTTAGAATAGGCAGTCTCACCAAAATAATCATATCTTCCACAAAACTCAATAAAATTCAATGAGAAAAAAATAATTGGAAACTAGAAACAGAGATCTTTCTATCCATATATGATAATCCATTATTTTAGTCCATACCAATCTGTACAAATCACAACTTCAATCTGGAAACAATGTGAAAATCAGAGAATGCACAAAATTTGAGGTTTCCATTCATCAATATTCAAAAATGATGTCTCCCACCCCCAATTCGAGTTTTGGAGGGTTTATTTATACATTTTCAACCAAAACTAACCATTTTCAACCACCTTTTGATTAGTTTGTTCACAAAACACCTTAATGACACTTTATCTACCTAATTTTAAACTTTTGAACAATTTTTACAATATATGAGAAATGAAGAACATCCTAGGACCTATAACACCTAGAGGTGGCCTCTTGGGCCTTATTACAATATCAAAACATAGAGATGGAACAAATAACTCAATGGCCTCATGGAGGTATGTGATCAAATAGGTGCTCCTGCACCACATCTCAATAGAGTAATTACTCAACACAAGTGCACTAGATCCATGCTCAACACATGTTCTAGAGAAATTATTAAACATGCATAGCACAACATTCTCTAGAATAATCAATCAACATGTGCAATAACCTTGGCTAGAACAATCCTAGATGAACTTGGTACCCTGAGTTGAATGCACTCAGTATTTCTCTTCTCCAATACCCATAGCAACTAAACCACCTTACTCTTCCTTGAGTTATCTTAATGCCCTTTTCAAGTCTAAATTGATCCTTTATATAAACCTTAAGGGGTGGTTTTCAAACCATCACACCCTTTCACAAAGGTCATCTTTTAATAATTATTAAATAAGTACATTTATTCCTCCCTTGTTAAAAGGTTTTTTATATTTATATTCTTTGTTAATCTCTATTCTAAGAAAAGGTTCATAATATCCTTTATTTTTCTATCTCCATTTTAATTCTAAAGAGTTATTTTATAGTTTTCTCTTTTGAAAGATCACATAACACTTGGTGCACTGTAAATAAGGAGTAAATGAAAATATTATTGATTTCATCTTCTGAATCAATCTTTATTTTCATAGATACCTTGTTTGCTCCTAGATTTAGATGTTGAGAAGGTTTTCATCAAAACCTATAGCCTCTTATCTAATACAAAATATTATTGACTTGATATCCTTCATTTGTACATTTATGTATTGCCCTTTGAGACTATCAATATTCAATAAGTCAATTCAAGGCTCTTGCCTCATCAACTCCCACTAATTCTCTCAAATGCTCTTCTTAATCTAGAGTTATAAAAAGAATAAATTTCAAGACTAAAATAAATATTATAAATACACCTTCTACATTGATCATCTTTTTTATCCTCTTGCAAGAAGCAAGCAATTCACTAAACTATATGAGTCTCTTCACTCTATCCTTCAACAACTCCTCAAAAATAACATAATGCAACTATCTCCTATCCACTTGCTTGATACTAATCAACCTCTTGCACCTTTGTATAACCCAAGGGCCTTATATCAATTGCATAGGACCATACGAAGCCACAACACTAAGCAATGTTTATGTCTTAGACATATTATCTTGGACCATGTCAATTCTAACATTATCCAAGTATCTAATGAAGGTTACATAAGTAACAAATTGGTGGCTAAATATAATTAGAATTATAAGAATTATTCCAACTTCATTGGTTTTTCACTTGCTTCTATGCTAGAGACTACCACCGATAAGCCTTTTTTGTCTCTTTCTAGTATAGTAGGAATGATGGATGTTCATTCTCAATTATCTCAAGAGGACACTATTCCTAAACCTACCATATATTTCTCTTCTATCAACATGATCAATGGTATTTATGATGGCCCCTTGTTCATCCCTTCTGATTTCAATGGGAAACCCATTAGAGGAGTACTAGCGGATCTTGCTAGCATGGAGAATATTATAACAAAGAAAACTTTATATGTGCATTACATGTATAAATATGAACATGAAAAATTAGAAGTCTATATATCCAACTTATCCCTTTTGAATTTGAGTTTGATTACCCTATCTATCTAGGTAGGACCTAAGTGTCTAGTCATTCCTTTCTTTGTCATCCCTAGCTCTAAACACTTCCATGTGAATTCAGGCCACATGTGGTTCACATGCATCTAAAGTTGGGATACCTAAATTCCTTTTCATGGAGGTAGTTTCCTCCATTATGTATAATTGCTTGAAGTTCCCAAATGATGGGATACTACACACGAACCACAACCGATTTTAACCTTTCATATTGCATGGGATCTTCTCTTTAGACTATTTTTGGTCACCCCTATAGTACCTTTATGCACCCGCATTAATTTCCTATTTAAATCATATCAAAATTTCAAAGTGGCATGTTTAATATCTTTGAATAAGTCCTTCTTCATGGTCTTCCCTGATTACATCAAGTTTGGCTTCCTATCCCTTACATGTTGCTTATGTTCCCTTATCTACCCATTCAATGGCAAATAAAAAGTCATCTTTGTTGGAACCCCTAGTCTCACAACCTCCAATGGTGATCTTATTTTCTCTTATTGCCCTTGTGACTAAAGGAGGAAGGCAACCTATGCCATATAGACCTCCCCCTCTAGGTTATCACTCTTATTTTTTTGTTTTTGTTCCCCCACATGCCCCTTTGACAATAAAGGGAATGCATCTCATGGTGCTAGAACCTCCTTTCTAATAATTGGCTCCTCATGTTCTATTGGTCCCTCCTATTTTTCCACTTGCTTCCTTGAAAATATAAGGAAAGAGATTTGTGAAATGTGATCCACCTTGTGTTCCTAGGGTCTCCCTACCTCTCATGATGGCTTTTGTCCCTCCTCTATTCCCTACAACAAAGAAGGGAAATAAACATGTGTTTGTGGATCCTCGTCCTCCCCCAATTGTATCTCAAGCCTACACTAGGTGAAACCAACTTGTGAGAGACTCCAAGTGTCATCATCATGTTATGTCTAGAGAATTAGCTGCCATCTTAGCACTTGATCCTAAGTGTCCTCTTCCCATGCGATTGAATCCTATTTTTTTGTCTCCTCCTTCTCCTCCTTCCCATGTGAGCTCTCCTGATGTGATCCCATCAATTCCTCCTCAATTCTAAGTTGAAAAGAACCCCCAAAGGATTCAAGTAGTCATGGCCTCATCAATGGATCCCCCTCTTATTCTTGATACTCCCAATGTGTCTCCTTTTTATGATCCTTTGAACATACCTAATGTAAGTGTTATATCCAACACATTCATTGCTTCCTTAGTACCTTTTTAGCACTTTCCTTTAGATATTTCTTGATGCATTTTTCTCTACAACTATCAATAATGATATCCCCCACTTGTTGCCCATGTGCAAATCATAATTTTATTGAGCTCCTTCTTGCTACAACCCTAAGCTAAACAAACCTTCACCAACACCTATTGAGTATTATATACTTGTGTTTCCAACAAAAAAGGCACATTTGTCTTCACCTATAATTATTCTTTCTCTCATTGACATGGTTAATAAAAAACAATTATAGTTGGTTGAGTATCTCAATAGTGATTAACATGCACCTTCACCAAGGAGTTCATGTTTGCATCTTGTTTGGATATTCCTTCTTTATCTTTGAACTATACAAGATCATTCACTCACTTTGTAAGACACTTAGGATGATGTTTTACTTATTTCTCATTCATTGTGTCTTGGTGATTCTTCCTCTTTCAACTCATTCTCCTCCTTATTGTCTAGATTTGGAGGAGAATTGTTTGATGAATGATGATCTTTAGAGTTTTATCTTTATATGTTTGCATGTTTCTTTTGTGATCCGTGTAATTTTATTTTTTATATTTGTTATCCTCTCTTGGAGGACTCATGTTACCTTTGTAGGTACATGGATCTAGGGGTGAAAATATCATGCCATTCATGTATTTGTTTCTAAATTCTTCTTTATGTTGTAAATTATGTTTTCAATTTGTGGGGACAATATAAAGTGTTGAGATATTTAGGTCTCTTCCATGTTGACCTAAAAAATAATATTTTATTTTTATATAATTCTTCCTTTGCACTCATATTTCCACAAGACTTGGAGAATGATGTCAATTCAAAACTTCCTCTAAAGGATATTTATGATTACTTTTTTATATATTAACTTCAAGTTTTTGGTTCCCTCAATGTATGTTTCCATGTGATGTTATTTTTCTCTATGTGACATTCCTACTTTATGTGGTGTCATACCATGAGCAAAATGCCATGTGTTTTATGCTTGCAACATCCTTGCAAATGTATCTTACTTGTAGGAATCCTTGTTCCCCATTTTATACCGTAAAATAATTTGTATCTTATGTGTTTATGCAATTATTTTAAGAGATTACTATTATTTGCACACACCTCACTTTTGTGCTCCCTATAGCATGTGTTCCTTATAATGTTGGTAACATATGAATCATCTAGCATAATGTACCTTGCTATCCTATGGGTCTTGATATGCCTTACCTCTTTTTGATACTCTTAATGGTCAACATATGACCTAGTATCTAGTGTCAATGATTTATGAGTTTGTCATATGGTTCCTAGCATAACCTAGCTTGCTAGCCCTAGAACTATATTTTGTAACCCTTGTTATTTTGTATTGTGAAAATACCAATATGAGTAATTTTTTTACATTTTTTGAATCCTTGTGTCATGCTTAGCTCGTTGAGCCTTTGTTTGTTTTGAATTATTTGGATACTAGCATTTCATGTAGATTTTTGTGTGACATGCTAGCATCCTGTAATAATTTACACCTCTAGTGACCATTTTGAGTGTTTCATCCTCTTCTACTAAGTTTAATTCATGAAACAAAATGACCTTATGCAGCTTCCAAATTTCTACCCTTTCTCTTGGACCCTCTTTGACCTTATTTAGATGACAATTGAATCAATCTTGATAATTATAACTCTCTCACACATTTTAATAATATTTTTTTCAAGCTACCGACATACAACAATCATCTTCATTGTTGATCTTCTTACCAAATTTTCTTGTATGTTAACAACTCTCAATTAGTTCTTTATGCTTGTGGGGATTTTAAAGCATTTTCTACAAGCCAACATTGTTCATCTTCATTTTTTGGAGGTTTATATTGAAGAAAAGGCATTAAACTCACAACTTATTTGGTGACATCCATTCCTCTATTTTACACTTTATTTTGTGATTTTATTACTTTAGTGCAATTGGTGTTTATTTGTCTTATCATTTTTTTTTTTCCTATAATGTCATGTTTAATTTTCATTATGATGTAGGTGACAACTTTCTAGACCATGATGTGTCTTCTATTTTTTGTCTGTATCAAATGACAATGTGTCATGCAAATATTTGTGCAAAGCACTCTATCTGAGGCAAAGAGATCAAACTTTCTATTCCAAGTTCCTTAATTTGTATACTTTTCATTTTTGTATTCAAAACATTATCTCAATATTTTTGTATTCCATAAATTTCACCTATCTATTTTTTTAAGTGTTTTAGTTAATTTGTTTCAACATATCTCTATTTAAACTAAAGAAAATTTAAAATGGTTAATTAGAGAAATCTCTACAATAGATTAGATTAAATTGAAACCTTAACTAGTTAACCTAAGTTTGGTGATATAGATCACTCCCAAAGAAAGTCTTTGTTTAGCATAGTCAAATTTTTCATAACATTCCTATTGTGTGGCATCTCCCATGAAGTAGCCTTTTGATCCATGCATCTTAAATGAATCTACCTTCCCAATCTCTCACATGATGACCTTATGCTTTATCTCATAAACTAATTGCATGCCCTTATCCTGCATTTCCTTTCCCAAATCTTAGTTTGGCACTTTATTATCTAATCATACGTTATATCTCTTGTGTTGTCAACTACTCAATAGATAATCATATACAATCCTTATCCTCATTCTAAGAGGCAACATTGGGCTAATCCTTAGGGGAAATTCTCTTCTTGTTCCCCTACCTCACATTGTTTCAAGATTATATGATCCTACCCTATTTCCAACAACTCTATTGGACACTTTGATTCTCTCCCACTATTTATCTTCTTACCTCAAATTGATCATATCATATTCTCTTCTTCTAATGAAAACACTCTTTCTCTCATCTACATATCAAACATTCTACCATTCTTAGTGATTACTTCCCAAATTTCCCAAATATCATGAAACCAACAAATCTAACCTTCTAATTCCCCATTTTTCTCTGTATACCTTATCTTGTCCTTGCACATCACTCTAATTACATCAATGGTAAAAATTATTCTTCCATCTTATTTATTGCATTTACCACCTCACCTCAATCCTTACTCACTCCCTTAGGTGATGCACAACTATTTATGTACCTAACTTTTATGATTCTCCTTCTCTTGTCACTTTCCTACCCTTACCTCAAATTGATTCCCTCCTTCACAATCAATTTGAGGGGGGCATACAATCTCACAAAAAATTCTACTTGAATTGAAATTTTGCAATCATTAAAGTGGTCCTTCATGGATATACATCACACATCCTATTTCAAGCAATTCCAAGGCTTGAATCTTATACAACACAAAGGTTAAAGTGACAACTTCTTGGGTTCTACATTGTACATATGGAAGTGATTCTAGTATGAGACCTACATTGTACCCTTTCTTGGTTAAAGTGGTACTACATGGATCCTACACTAACATTAATCATGGATATTATCCTTCATGAAGGCCAACTCAGTAACAATTTTTTTTATCACATACAACATGATCTTTAAAAAATTCTTATGATCACTTTCTACTTCTCAATATCATGCAAGCCACACCAATTCCAACTCCACAATTCCTTTTTGCCTTGTTAATAGAACAAAAATGGAATATTTAACATGTGAAATTAGTTTTCAAGAGATCTTATCATGTGTGCTAACTTCTTTCCATATCTATTTTTTTCAAATCTAGAGATGATGCTCAACTAGCGATAGGCACATGACATCAAGAAAAACTCTTTAGTGTATTTTCTCAATATTCTTTTATTTTTAACATTTATGATTCATTGTAGCTCACATGTATGCTAAAGTGGAGGAAAAATGTAAAGATGAAAAATGCATATATAACACTTTCCCCCTAGTTTTGCATCAGTTCCCTCCTTTCTAGACATGATTTGTGATTTCTTTAGATGCTTTGGAACACCAATTTACATTTTAGCTTATTCTTCACTCCAAAGTTGAGCCCATGTAAATTTTCCATCTTCTCATACCCCTTTCTTGACCATTCTCACATCTTAAACACTAGCACACCACACTCCTTTTCTCTTGGGTAAGACTACACAATGCACACCTAATAGTGTCCTCCAAAATTCAAAATATCCTTTTCTTACCCACATACTTATTTTTCCCTTGCAAATCCTAATCCAACCAAAATAGCTTGAAATAGGAAAAAGTGTATAAAAGGGAGGGTTATCAAGGGAATGAATAAGAATAGACAATAGAAAAGGAGCACAAGCACAACCAAGCATCCACACACCAACTAGGGCTTCCTTGGAAATCTAAGATCAGCTAGGCCTCCATTAGAACTACCTTGACACTCCTCCATTATTACACACACTTCTTCTCAAACACGTAGACTTCACATACACCAAATGTACCTATCATACACTCTTAACTTGATGTGGATTCCTCAAACAACCAATAGGGAGGGTAGGGTTGGATGGAACACTCACTGTTCCATGCTCTGGGTCTCACCTTGGCAAACCCCTTTGGTGTCTTTCTCCACCACCTTAACCTATAGGTCCTAATGCTTGTTAGGCACCCCTGGTTCTCCTGGCCAACCCTACTATCATCTCCATTTCCCTAACCAAGCCAATCTTGGTGCTCTCTCTGCCATTCTCTCCTTAGCCCTTAATCTTTCTAAAGGCTAACTAAACCTCCAACCTTCACTAACTCGTTGCAGGGGTGTGTGATGTCTTCCATGGCTTCAAAACCATCCTCCTAGGGTTCCTGATCATCCACCAATCTTCAATTCTCCATTGCTCTCACCAAACCCTATTCTAGGGTTTAAAAAGGCTACTAGCCCTTGAGCCCCAATTAGGCCTCCTAACCCGAGAAAAATGGAAATCACTCCAAAAACCTCCAAATGACCTAGGATCTTTTCTTGGGGTTTGTGTTTCCTATGGCCACACCTTGAAGATTTTTGGGGTTTGGAGCCTGTACTGTCCGTACACTGCCCTAGCCATGATCTTAGCACTTTTAGGCTTGTTTTAAGCCAAATTCTGACCTTTTGTTTGAACAGTCAGTTTATTCTTCCTCCATGCGGTCTGTCAGGGCTCCATCCTTCTTCCAAGCCTCTGCAAGGCTTCCTGCATCCACCACACACCTTGGTTTTCCAGGGAATTGACACCCCTGCAACCTTAGTGCTTTGCACTCTTTGACTGTCCTAACCGGGCACTGCCAAGCTCGCCTAGGAACAGTCTTTTGCCTTAGTTCTCTGACTCCTAAGGACTCCTAGACCTATACTATTTATAGGCATGGAGCTTAGCCTCAACTCCCATAGACTATACACCAGGTATAGTGGAAGACAGAGGTCTAAGACTCCATGATTGTCAGTTTGCCGGACTGATCAGAAATGAAAAGAAACAAAACTAACTAAGTACAAAGCTAGAAAACGATGAGATAACCTAACTACTGACCACACAAAGCTTGTAAAGTAATTATCACACGTGCCACACACTGTTCAGTGCCTGGAACCCTCCATTAACACACTAATAAGAACAAAAACCAGAAAATTGCAAGAATTTCATTGCTTTTCCATATGAATTGTAAACTCCAAATGATACAAAGCTTTTTCCAACCTCAATTCCAGTTCGAGGTCCACCTTTTAAAGGTTCACAAAGTGGTTACTTCTCCCTTGGTTGGACATAACCACCACAATAGGCCAAAATTGCACAAATGCAACATTTTGGGCTTTATTTCCAACTCCTAGTGAATCCTATTGAAAACAAGTTGTGAAACTCATCCTTTCTACCATGAGCTACTGATCCACCTTCCTCCTAACATGTTCTAACACCTCTAACTCAAAACTAAATGGTCAACATGACCTTAAAGCATTAAAACCACCAAAATTTCATCCTAGGCTCACAAATTTGCCTAGTGCTACCTAATACTTCCTAGGTGCTCCTGCACCAAGGACCCTTGTACCCTCAAGATACAAGTTGGCTCCACCTATTTTAGAGGACATTATCATCCACATTAGGACACCATGTTAGATAATATGTCAGCACACAAAAGAGGACACAACCATGCCAGGATAGATGTGGTCAAATGTGTTCTTGTTCAAGAGGAGACTATTGTAAAAAAAAAAATTAAAAAAAAAAAAGAAAAAAGAAAAATTGAACTTGATGATCCAAAACCTCTTCTTATCGTCTTCTCTGTCATCTACATTTTTTTTAATTGATGAAACAAACTTGCTTCCTTTTTCCCTATTCTCATTTTATCTTTTGATCTAAAACATGTTTAATCTCACCTTTGTACTTCCAACATTTAAAATTTGCAATATGTTAATTAGAAGATGATTGTAGATTTTATATGAATACAAATTACATTATAATTAGAAATAACACAACTGAATTTCAAAACTATTTTTAGTTTATATTTCAACATCTAATTGAATAAGATTCAACAAAAAATTAATGATAATGATGTAGAAAGCATGTAGGTTTTCATTGAATGATATTTTTATACATATTGACAATTACTATATATTAAATCAATTGTATGTACCACTCTTAAGATTAAATATAAACACAAAGAAAACAAATTATGTCTGTCCAATATATGTAATTTAGATATTTTATATTTCTATTAAAAAGTTACTTTTAATTAGTGATTCTTATATCTCACTTCTTGCAAGATGTATATTTCATGTTTATTGTATTTTCTTGCTTCCTTAAAAGAAGATATACACAAAATAAATATTAAAAGCGCTTCAAACTACTGATTCACATGTCTCACTTGTTGCAACATAGAAATTCCATGATTATTGTGCTCCCCGCATCCTTAAAAGAAGATATACACTAAGAGCATGAATATGTGAATGTGTATATATTTAAGTGGTTTATTAACTTTGATATTTTATTGTAATTATATTTTTTTTTAATAATAAAAGAAAAGTTTTTTGAATATATATTATTTATAAAAAAAATAATATAGGATTTCATTAATTATAATATTAACAATAGTATAGGGGAGAGGAGCCGATACGTAGGTGTCTAAAATTGGACAATCCACGTGGCAAGCCACGTGGACCAATAACATTTTTTTGCAAATACCCATTATGAAAAAATGAATAATAAACAATATAAAATTATTTTTTAAAAATTTTCAATTATTTTGCCACGCGGGAGGATGATATTTGTCCACGCATTTTAAAAATTAAAAAAAAGACCCGTCGACCGATACATAGGCACCTCGAGTACCACTTCCTATGTGGCACAACGTTCGAAGTTGACAGCCTTGCCACGTCAACTTCTCTCACTCCACAATCCTAAGAATTCACTGTGTCACATTTATCACTCGTTGCCCCTTGCTATACTTCTCGATTGTCATGTTTAATGCACGTCTCTTCTCCTTAGCTCCATGCCACCCCACATTTTTTTTGAGCCAACTTGCATTCAATGCTCCCAATGCCTCGCTCTCCTCGCCATCTTTACAACCTTCATTCTAGCAAGTTCTCGTTCTTTCTTCACTTGCACCCCACTACGTGCTCAGTTCATCCTCTGCAAGTTTCAAACCTTTACCACAACCTGCGATGCTCAGACTCAAGTTAGTATATGGGTAGAAGCCGGTTAGTATATGGGTAGACACCAGTTAGTAAACATTACCAGTGGCTCCACTTTTTCCATGCAAGCATCGAACGGGTTCCCTGCCGCCATGAAGGTAACCAACATTTGTTACCTTGGTGTGAACATTTTTTAACTTAAATCTAGTTGTTTTTCTCATGACCATTTGTAGGTGAAGCCACGTGAATGGTGTTGCATGCTCGGGATTCAGCTGTTGTCCACCCACATTGAGTCATTCGACCCAGGTGAGCTTGCTCACTAAGGCTCACCATTATTCAGTTTTTAGAGTTTTCTTTGCATTTTTTGTTTGTTTTATTCGACTTTTGGTGTTGCAAAAATCTTTTTTTGGGTTGAAGTTTAGTGTTTATGAACACTGTCCTATTTGTGTTCATAAACACACTAATTTTTTGGAAATTAATCTTTTGTTCAAGCATCGCTCTCTTGCATGGGGTAGTTAATAATATTGTTGGTTGTTTTCGCACCATTGAAAAATCTGGGGTTGTTTTCTTCTTTCATTAATAATATTGTTTGTTGTCTTGTTGCCATAAATGAAGCTATATTTATGTATATTCCTTTATGTGTCTGTAGGGTTTATATTGCATATCTTATAGTCATATTTTGGAATTTCTCTTTCATTAGGGTTTATTTTGCAAATATTACAATCATAGTTTACCATTTTTGTTTCCCTAGGGTTTGTTTTGCAAATATTACAGTCATAGTTTACCATTTTTGTTTCATAGGTTCTACATTATCATATACTCTGGTTATCGTATTCTTTCTCATAGGTTATGCATTATCATTGACTCCGGTTATCCTATTCTCATAGGTTTTGCATTGTCATTGACTCTACTTATCGTATTCTCATAGGTTCTACATTATCATTGACTCTGCTTATCGTATCTTCACAGGTTGTGCATTATCATTGACTCTGGTTATCATTTTCTCATAGGTTATGCATTATCATTGACTCTGCTTATTGTATTCTCATAGGTTATGCATTATCATTGACTCTGCTTATCGTATTCTCATAGGTTCTGCATTATCATTCACTTACTAGTGTTCTATGTTTCATAAACCAAAAAAATTAACGTGGGTTAATCTTTTTTTAGGTTTTGCTTCATCTATTCAGTGACTTAAAAAATGTGTGTTTTTTTGTGCCATATATAAATATGTGGGTGTTATTTTTTTATGGATTTTTCTCCATCAAATCAGTCATATACATATGTGATAATTGTTAAACTCTTAATGTTTTCCATTCCTAAGCTTCAAAAATAACTGGCTACATTATTAACTATTTTATAGTCAAAATAAATAGATTTAAAAAGATTCCATCAATTATACAATTAATTATGAATCCAATAGCTTATATCATGCTAATATGGCCATTGCCAACTATTATCCAATAGAAATTTGATAAAGTAATTTGGATCTTTTGAAACAATTTTGAGAAAAAATATATATTATTAACATCTAATTCCATGTTATTTTCATTATGTTCTTTCATGGATTTATATTTTATCAAATTATAGAACCTAATAGATGTATTAGTATTCCTACCTCTCATAGAAAGATTAAAAAGAATATAACTACTTAAGTGTGAGACTTTTAAATTTTAGAACCAGAGATTGCTATATGAGCAAATTAATATCAACTTTTCCTTTAGACTACAATGGTTAGGCTATTAATGTCTCACGTCCCATATAATTTTTTTTATTTTAAAAGAGCCTAATTTTTTCATGTAAATTTTTTTAGTTCCTATATCTTTGACACACAAACAAGGGCACAGGTGGACAGTCTTGATCATTTAACAATCTCCTAAAATCTGTGTTCTACCATTCACCTACACTGAATATATTGTGCTCAATATTTGTTTGATTAATGTTATTCAGTACCATTTGTAGGTGTCAATGATATTACCATATATTACCATAAACGTAGTTAATAAATTTGTAGGTTCCATTGATATTACCATATATTACCATATATTATCATTGACTTAGGCTATGTTCTCTATTTCATAAACCAAAAAAATTAATTTGGGTTAATCTTTTTTTAGGTTTTGCTTCATCTATTCAGTGACTTTTAAAATGTATGTTGTTTTTGTGCCATAGATAAATATGTTGGTGTTATTTTTTTATGGGTTTTCCTCCATCAATTCGGTCATATACATATGTGATAATTGTTAAACTCTTACTATTTTCCATTCCTAAGCTTTATATTGTTCTTCATTACAACCATTATAGTCATGGGTTAATGTTAACATTTCGATTAATGTATTTGATACCATTTGTAGGTGCCATTGATAAAATTAGGGGTGTTAGGTTTTTCATAGGTGCTACTTCATTCATTCATTAATGCTATTTTCTTTAGGTGGCATTCATTAATTTGGGGGTGTTATGTTTCACAATGGTTAGGATTCATCAATTCAAATATGCAATTATTGGAGCTTTTTTTATTTGCATTAGAAATATTTGGGGGTCTTCTTTTTTTCATAGGTTATGCTTGATTAGGTACCATAGATATTTTTGGGGGTGTTACCTTGTTTGTAAATTCAACTTCATCATGGTTCATCATCATCTATTCTACCAGTTTTAGGGGTCATTTGGAATTTGTTGGGTGCTCTGTTTTTCATAGGTTTTGTTTCATCAATTCATTTGCCAACTATGTAGCCTTTTTTTGGTGTCATTGATAAATATGGGGGTGTTAGGCTTATCATATGTGCTACTTCATTAAATCTGTAATGCAAATGTTTGTATATTTTTTTAGGTGCCATTGATTATTTTGGGGGTGTTATCTTTTGCATAGGTTATTTTTCATCAATTCAATCATCCAATTATTGTAGCTTCTCTTTGTGCCTTGGAAATATATGGGGGTGTTCTATTTTTGTTAGGTTCTACTTCATCAATTCGGTCATGCATATATTGTACCTTTTTTAGGTACCATAGATAATTTTTGGGGTCTTCTCTTGTTTGTAAGTTCCACTTCATCAATTCAGTCATCTATTCTACCAATGAATAATTTCCCATAGTGGTATGCTGGTCCTCCACAAGTTAGGAAAAAACTCTTGCATAAAAGAGCACGATGATATCAAACACAT